>CM054180.1:104885634-104920634 GCA_028829895.1 Sinotaia quadrata
GTTAGTTATGGAGTGGAAAGATCATAGACTTTGCTAAGTTACACTCTGTGAGACATTTTAGCTATGAAATGGAAAGGTCAGGGGCATTGCAAAGTTACATACTGTGAGATCAAAGACGTTTATCAACAGGACTTCTTACTTCCCTAGCTCTCAGTGCTTTTTCGTTGACATTTTTCATGTCTATCGTCTGCTTGGATCGCACGTGCGACTTCCGGTTTTGGCGTGCTATCGAGTCACTGTTACTGTATGGATTCATTGGATTTTGAAAGTGTATTAGAAATAAAATTACAATGTTTTCTATTATTATTTATTGTTACAATATTTACTAAATTGATGAAGATAACCCAAGCGTACTTTGAACTCTCTCTCTCTCTCTCTCTCTCTCTCTCTGTTTTTAAGCCATAGAATTTTCTTAGAGTTTCCTGTTTCGTTAGTTTAACTTTTTGTGCTATAATAATTTCTTATTCAGTGTAACATTTTAAATCTTACCTTTTTGTCTTGGTGTTACATTTTGCATTTCATTAAATACTGTGCTATTAAATAATATATAAATAAAATTGATTTATAAATAAAGTAACTAGTTATATTTAGTTTAAAACTAATATTTAATATTTAGTCACAGACTCATGCACATGACTTAGGATCAGTTTGAAAAAATGTTTTAGTTTTTTTTTTTTTACTAACGCAGTAGCTTTTAATATTTCATTTTTATTCAATCTATGCATGTATGTACCATGTATAACATTTACATATAATTATTTTAAAATCAGTCTATTGCTAATGGAACAATTAGGTGAATTGACTGTATTCTTTGTTTTCATGTTAGGAGGATGATGATAAGATTCTCATAGCATCTCATTATCAGACACCTTTAGCATCATGTTCAAGCCTCTTAGGGGTAAGATAAAACTATAATGCACAGTTCAGTCTTTCTTTTAGTCATATTTATTATGAACTCTGTTTATTTGATGTTTTATTTACAATGAGTAATCATTTTATTAGATGTATATGTGTCTCACAATGACTTACGTAGCCCACACCCAACCTCCTCTGAAAATAGGCTACATGCAAACCTACCTTCTATAATGGCTGACCATTATCCACAGGCTGGAAACATACCTGAATGTTCCAGACACTCATTCTAATGAACCAATCAGAGCACTGCTCAACTGCATGTAAATGAACATACTAGAAACTCACCTGTAAATCATCAGTCAAATGAGCTGACCACTGAGGCAATATGTATTTTAGTTCTTGGCCTTAAAAAGTATGAATCATATTACTAACCCTAATTACCAGTTATCAACACTGCAAGAAATCATCCTCTGTATATAATACTGCTGAAGACTGGCACTTTATCTGAGACCTTATCTGCGACATTGATTTGATGAGCACCAAGTTATGAACATTGCCAGAATGGAACCACTTTATCTTGGAAGCTGACTTTGATGAGTATTGAACTGTGAAGCAAAACACCAAAAGCAGAATGACCCATGTTCTAATGACTGGTTCAACAGACCATATGTGCATCTGCTATGACATTCACTGGGATCCTGGATGACACGTCAGGCGATCTTAAAGTTATGTATTTATGAAGTCAACAACTGCACAGCCTTGGTCAAGATTCAATCAAATTCAATTGAACTTTAATAAAAATGCTTTTATAGTTCACTCAGAAACATTCAGTGTTCTCTTAAACACATTTATAGTTCACTCATAGGAAATAACCACATATCTACTATAGTGCCATAGGACTATAAATGAACATTATCTTATGACACCACATGTTTGTGATTATAAACTGTAACATTTATAAACTCTAATTGTAATTGTTGAACTATTTTTTATATGTAACCATGCTGTCTTATGTTATTTCTTGTTGAATAGATTTATTGTTGGTACTTAGACCATTCGCATTAGCGTGACTCACTTACATGTTATATGGTTGTAGTCTGTAACCTGCATTTACTTACTATCCTGGCTGTATGTATCAGGGGGCTTGAACTTTCTTCTAGAACTATCACTCTTCTATTCAACATTATCTATCGTTCATCTTTCTAATATCTGTGGCCAGCCAGAAGGTGTGTTTTGGGGATTAGCCTAAGGTTGCGGGCAATCTGGGGTGGTGGAGAATTAACCACCCCCACAGCAAAATGTCACAATATGTATTACTAAAATGAACATTGGTAATTTTACAGTGGTATGACAAAATAATAATAAGACAAAAAAAATGTGGACACTTTACAGTTTTAAGGAATCAGTGAAATAAATTAGTGAGTTTAGAAAAAGCCATTTTAATATTATTGTAATATTGCCCATTCATGAAATATGGTTATTTACTATAAAAATAATTCATTATAATTTTAAATTACGTTTAATTGACACATTTTTATGTGTGTAAGAAGTTAGAAAAAATATAAACTTAGTTATGCTCATGAGGAAGAGTAAAAGATGGTGATTGCAGAGTTCAATGATTAAAGTTATATGGTATTTCTGTACGAGTTATGGTTCTTAAGTTATATTGTATTTCTGTACGAGTTATGGTTCTTAAGTTATATGATATTTCTGTACGAGTTATGGTTCTTAAGTTATATGGTATTTCTGTACGAGTTATGGTTCTTAAGTTATATGGAATATTCCTAAGTATAAACGTCGACCCAGTGCAGTTGATAAAAAAACCCATCTAAATATATAATAATAATAATAATAATAATAATAATAATACTATATATATTATACATTACAAAACCCTAAGAGAACTATAGAAGCAAATGAAATTTGTTTTCTGTACATGTATTTTATATTTATCATGTTCACTGATATAATATTATCTTACATTTAATTTCGGCAAATTATTCCTCTAATATCATGTATGGTCTTTATTGAATTAGGAGATTATTTCATTATTTGAAATTTAAATTTAAAAGTAGGTTATTACTGAGATTGTGGATCAGTCCCGTACTACACTGGAGTTAATGATTGTATTCCTGATGATGTTCGTAAGTTGTTGCACAATGTTGACTGAGTTTTTTTTAAAAATATAACTTTAATTACATAATTAGATTAAACTATGTACTTTGTAATTTTAAAGATAACATAACGAACCAAAATATTGATTAAAACTTATACAAATTGAATAGGTGTTATCAATAATTTACAAGCATTATCACCTTGAATAATTAAAAAATCAAAATAAAACAATATTATTAATATATAAATTTTTTATTTTTATCCCACAACTATAATGCAAATTTTGACAACATTAATTCACTTCTAGATGCATATCTTCTGAATAAACATAAGCAAACAGATTTTGACATATCACAAGAAAACAATTTTTCAAATATTTCAATTAGTACTAGTAGTTGTAGATAATTGTTAAGAATTTATAAAATAAAAAGTAGCTACTTATGACTTTACACATAATCTTGTATTCATTTGCCGACATTTTATTAAGTTTAGAATGCAACAAATCCTACATTTTACTACCTGCATTCTTTTTAGGGTGAGTTTGGTTTATGTAATATTATGATTGTATGTGTGTGCTATCATAAATAACACCCACTGAATCGTTTAACTTTTATACATTCTGACTGAATCTTGTGTTGCTTTTGATTTTTCATCTTTTAGAAATGCAGTACTTCCTTCACTTATGATTGTGGACAGCTGTTTGGTGCCCGAAGGAAGATTTAAAAATGCAACCAAGGAAAAATGCATTTTCTAATTTTCATAAGCAATCATTGTCAACATACAAAATGTTGAAAGTGTAACATCTCCTACAGCCAACATACGAAATGTTGAAAGTGTAGCATCTCTTACAGCATCACTGTGGCTATGCAGGAAGGCATTTAAACTAATGGTCAATAAAAATTATTAATTGCTAATCACGAGTCATCATTACAACACTGTATAATCTAGTGTAGATATATCACCCAATGAAATTGACATTATAGACTATACAGGAGCTGTTCTCTTGCACAGCTTGCAAAAAAATGCCAAAAGGATAAATGATAATGAAAATAAAACTTGCATTTTGAAATGTTTAACCAATCTGATTTTTAAAACTGATGATGATGTTCACAGTTCTACTTCATAGACTGCCGCATGAAATCTGACTCAAGTTTTTTGACCGATGGGGATTTATTTAAATTCATCCAAATATTACCCAGGTATTTCTTACCCTTGCGAAACATATTCAGATAAATTGTTTGATGGCATAAAGCACATTTATGTCTTGAAACATTTATTTCTGAGTCTTCTCAGTCAGATTCTATTTCCACATGCTTGTTTGAGCAAATGTACGAAGTAAATGCAAGTGAGAACATAAAAGAACATATACTTCATAGCATTGTAAATTTATATTTTTTGGGTTCAAGTACATCACAAATGCAAGTAAGAACATAAAATTACATACTTCACAGCATTGTAAAATAATATGTTTTGGTTTAAGTACATCACAAATGCAAGTGAGAACATAAAAAAACATATACTTCATAGCATTGTAAAATAATATATTTTGGTTCAAGTACGTCACAAATGCAAGAAGTATATGGGTTATCATAAATATGTTTTGGTTCAAGTACGTCACAAATGCAAGAAGTATATGGGTTATCATAAATGCGCTATACAAAAATCAAAGAAGTAAAAGAGATTAAGAACACCACTGAAAGGAGCTGATTGAAATCTATCTTAAACTGTGTTATATTTCATAATGCAATATAATACCACGCCACACACAGAATGCAATATAATACCACGTTACACACAAAATGCAATATAATACCACGTTACGCACAGAATGCAATATAATACCACGCCACACACAGAATGCAATATAATACCACGCCACACACAGAATGCAATATAATACCACACCACATACAGAATGCTGTCTTCACACTTACGAAGGAGTATTATGCATACCTCCTCTGCTTATTAGGTCATGCGTAGTCAAAATCTCCACTAGTACGTGTTAAGCCTTTCATTAAATAATTACGAAGGTATGTGAAACATACCTCTATACTTCACTGCAGATGCATATACGATTGCATTCTATGTTTGACATATCACTTTTTTTTTTTTAAGTAAGGACATGTTTACGCATGCACTGCAATCACTGTTAACATCTGTAATAGGGTACACATATAAGTGGTATATCGCTTGCATTAATGTCGATATGTTGGTCACACAGTGCCCACATTGCTGTAGAAGTTTTAGTTATGCATCATCTAAATTTCATATAACATCTGTAATAGTGTTTCGTTACACTTTGCACAGCTAGCGCACTAGGCTGGAGACAGCCTTTGCACGTGTCTTTATTTTGTAAGAAAGTAATGGAGACAGCTTTTCCACGTGTCTCCCTTTTGTAAGAAAGTAATGGAGACAGCCTTTGCACGTTTCTCCATATTGTAAGAAAGTAATGGAGACAGCCTTTGTACGTGTCTCCATTTTGTAAGAAAATAATGAAGACAGCCTTTGCACGTGTCTCCATTTTGTAAGAAAATAATGGAGACAACATTTGCACGTGTCTCCATTTTGTAAGAAAATAATGAAGACAGCATTTGCACGTGTCTCCATTTTGTAAGAAAATAATGAAGACAGCATTTGCACGTGTCTCCCTTTTGTAAGAAAGTAATGGAGACAGCCTTTGCACGTTTCTCCATATTGTAAGAAAGTAATGGAGACAGCCTTTGTACGTGTCTCCATTTTGTAAGAAAATAATGAAGACAGCCTTTGCACGTGTCTCCATTTTGTAAGAAAATAATGGAGACAACATTTGCACGTGTCTCCATTTTGTAAGAAAATAATGAAGACAGCATTTGCACGTGTCTCCATTTTGTAAGAAAATAATGAAGACAGCATTTGCACGTGTCTCCATTTTGTAAGAAAATAATGAAGACAGCATTTGCACGTATCTCCATTTTGTAAGAAAATAATGAAGACAGCATTTGCACGTGTCTCCATTTTGTAAGAAAATAATGGAGACAGCCTTTGCACGTGTCTCCATTTTGTAAGAAAATAAAGTTCTTTGAACGCGTGCCAGGCACGATCTTACACACTGCATTGGAAACGTTTTTGCTTCTGACAATTTATTGATTAAATGGTAAAGTTTAAAATATGTTTTGATGATTGATTAGTTGGTTTTTTAGTCGGAGGCTGTTTGCTGGACTGATTAATTAGTTGGATTAGTAATTTGATATTTTTTGTCAAATTATTTGCTCGACTAGTTGTCGGATAAACTGTAAATATTATTTGTTAATTGAATGATTGATTGTTTGGTTAGCGAAGTTATTTCTTTACTTGGTGATTGACTAATTTGTTTTTGTTTGTTTACTTTATTTAGTTCTGTGTCGAAGTAAATTTGCCTATCCCTATTTCTAAACTTAATAATATATATCTGTTGCCAACGTGTTAACGTGACTCGACCTTGGGCACTGCTTATGATGATAGTTTTGTATCAGAGTTGGAGTAATATGCTAGAAGATATTTTTGTATGTATCAGAGTCGGAGTAATATGCTAGAAGATATTTTTGTAAGTATCAGAGTTGGAGTAATATGATAGATGATGCGGATGAGTAGATTTTCTTACTCATTGCTTCAGACTTGTTCACAACAACTTTCAGACTTGTTTACAACAACTTCATCCAAAGGGGATGGGCTGAAAGTTATTTTGTTGAAGAAGGTTATATATTCTAATCACTTTGATGTCAATATAACTCAAGTCCAGTCATAAAGGTGATCATTAGCTTATGGTAAGTTGATAAAGAAAGAATAGACTTAGAAATATTTCGTACATGTTTTCTATTATTCTATGATTTGAACTGGAGAATACTTATGTAATTGAACCGTTTTTCCTATGTTCACTAATTTATTACGTTGTACATTATACTTGTGAATTTTGATCGATGATATATTTCTTATGCTGCGTGTGTATCGGGTTAACGAATATTGTTGCAGGATTTGTAAGTGGAGAATGTGTGTACGAGAGGAAAAAAATTAGCGCTGCCTTAATTTGACTTTTGCAGAAAGGAGCGTGCCTTCTTTGTTTTGTTGCCTTGTATCTGCTTCCAACTGCAGTGACTACTGTACTCTACCAGACCATGTTGGTGTGTATCCAACGTTGTCATCGAACTTATCAGTAAACATGTTGTTGTATGTTGATTTCTGTGAATTCCCGTTCGAGAGCCAATATGGCGAAATTTGAGGCTTGAATTTGGTCTCGAGAATTCAAGAAGATTATTTTGAATATTCCTCATGGTGTTCTTGAGTAAGCAGCGCACATGAAGTTTCTGGAACACTCCTCGTGATGTGCTTTGATAGTGCATACAAAGTTCTGGACAATTCTCCACAGTGTGCTTTGTGAACGCCTCGAAGATTCTGGAACAGTTGTGTAACGTGCCTAGAAGGGGCGTGTTGGACCGTCATCAAATAAAAAAGAAAGTGACTTGTTGAAAATAACGTAACGTTTAATCAGACATTGTTGTGAAGTGATGTAAATGTCAACACTCTTTTGATTATATTCACATTTGATTGTTTAATATAAGTTTTCAATATATGCGCAAGAAGGTTAATGAATTTAACAATAAATTTATTAACCTTCTTGCACATATATTAAAATTTATGTTGGAGTAATAGTGGGTGGATGGGGGCTCGTTAAATATAAATAAAAGACGGATTTGTATTACTCCTTTAGTAAGAAGTTTCCACCTGCAGAGAAATTATGCGAAAGTAAAACGTCTATCTTATTATTGTGTAAGAGTAGAGTTTTAAGACACCCTTATAATCCACCAATTGAGAGACATATTGGTCTTGTGGGAGAATTATTAATAACTATAAATTAAGATTTCCGATCACTTTTAATTAATTATATGTTGTTAATTAATAAATAATAACCGTATCGAATGGAGGGTGTCCAGAGGGGTCACAAGGTCGTTAAGTTTTTATCTGCGTTGATACATTTCTATCAAATGAGTAATTAAATGAACGTTAATTGATTGACACTTGCTTTTAATAATATAATTCATTTGTTTATTTGGTTAATTGCATAAATAATAAAATAATTGATCGATCGATCAAGTGAATGACGAGTTAAGGCCTTAACTGGAATTTCCACGCGGAATAAATTTCAAGATTAAAAGAACCGCATTTAATGGAATGGTTTTATTAATGCACTTTGTCAGAAAACTCAGCAGGTGAACACCGGCACCCATATATTATTTTATTTCCCTCTCCACCCCACCCCTCACCTAAGTGATGAATATCTTGCAGGGTTAGGAGAAAAGAAATAGACTATTTCTTTGTTTAGTAAGCCATTATCGTAGAATTTAAAGCGTCCAATGAATGAGTTGAAAAATATAATACAATACCTATCGAGATGAATTATTTTTTAATTTGCGTACTATTAATAGCACATGAGATTTTTAGTCTTTAGACTTGTGCGTTTGGTCTTTTCATTTGTATATGGGTTTGTTGTATTTATAATATAAGTATGTTGATTTTAGAGCATTTTTGATGTTAAAACTTTGACTATATTGAGGTATAGTATGTTTGTTATTAATTTTGTAGGCATATTAATTTGTACTGTGTTTGTTCGCTTGTTTTATTTTGTATATGTGTATATTCGTTGGAATGTTGTACGTATGTTTGGCTTTTTACATTTTATTACATGAATGCGTGCAATGCACAACATAATATGCATTGTATAAAAAATAAGCATTGCACAACATAACATGTATTGTATAAAAAATATGCATTGCACAACATAACATGCATTGTATAAAAAAAATAAGCATTGCACAACATAACATGTATTGTATAAAAAAAATATGCATTGCACAACATAACATGTATTGTATAAAAATATCCATTTCACAACATAACATGCATTGTACGCATATTTAATTTTTACTTTATTTTTAATTTTAATTTTGTTTATTTGCATGTTTGTTAATTTGTATGCTTTTATCTTATAGTATGTCTATTCGTCTCATTACATGTTTGCATATCTTTGTCTTAAAACGGGCTTGTTCTAACTGTATATTTGTTTGCTATGTTTGGGTTTGTGGGCGTGTTTGCATGTGGGTTTCGAAGTAAGCCCTCCTTTTACCTCCCTTTATTTCTCTTCTCTCTCTCTCTCTCTCTCTCTCTCTCTCTCTCTCTCTCTCTCTCTCTCTCTCTCTCAACCGAATTTTTAATCCCTCGTTACTTTCAACGCCTTGTTTTAGTTGCATGCTAGTGTTCTCACGCCACCAGAGTAGTCGTTGCATGGTCTGCGATGTGGTTAGCGAAGTGCGTAGGCTTGTCGCGAAAAGATATTTAGCACGGGCAATGACAGTGGTCTGCTCTTGCCATTCTTTGCACGCAGGGAGCACAGCTTCACAGGCACCGTACGTTGAAAGGTGAGTGCAGAACTCTGTCTACTTGTTGTGTCTGAGACTCGCTGTTAACTAATTACCAGTTGTCCTCTTACATCCGCTTATTGTGTCTGAGAATCACTGTAACTGTAAATAATTACAAATTTTGTCCTGTTTCATCAGTTTCAAATTACAACGCACAACTATAATAAAAGAATTCGGAATTGACAACATAGTTTTTTCCTTGTTGTTAGAAATTCTCATTACCGTAAACAATGTAAACAATGTATACAGTTTAATAATTATACCTAGAAGCGATGGTCTCCATGACAGGTCTTGCTGTAATGTCATAGTTTTTGTAGTAGTGCTTAGATTTTGATCAGGAATAGGAAGAGAAATAGAAATACGGATAGAAAAATCGGACAAATGTTCATATCAGAGCTAACAAAGTTAGATTCTTTTCTTTTATTATTTAACCTGTGTTTCATGTATGCGTGTATTTATGTTTGTCTGTGTGTGGTGTGTATGTATGTGTCCAAATAACTATATATGTACGTGTCCAAGTAACCATATATGTACGTGTCCAAGTAACTATATGTGTACGTGTGTTTGTTTGCAGGCACGTGTTTTTGTACAATGGCATTGGTAAAATCATATACAATAATATATTTATCTATCAAATATATAATCGAATCAAAATTAATTTGCCAAATACTAACATATTGTTAATTATATTTCATTTATACCATTTATTCAAAGCGACGATAACTTCCAAAAAAACTTTCATTGTAAGCACGTTCAAATGAATATCAAAGTGAACCATGTCACTTACTTTAGCGGGTTCTTGAAGTGACATATTCTCTTACCTCAGTATTTGTAGCTGAGAAAAAAACATATAAACACGCGCGCACGCACGCACACACACATAGCAGAAACATATACATACTCTTTCTTGTCTCTTAAAATAACATTAAAAATATACTAAGTTTTTCCGCCATTATGTACATAACGTGGAGGTCGCAAACAAGTAGCGTTTGTTTGTCATCCTACAAAAAATATTTTGTACAAAATATTTTTCACGCTTATACCAAATATTTCCTTGTCAAGGGACAATAAAAATATTCCGAAGGAAATAATTTGCACAGAACTTATTTTAAACATGATAGCAAGATTTAAATTGATTTTGCAGTTATTTGGTTATGTAATGATTAATTCTCCTTGCTGGAGTCTATTACCTCGTAGTGCCGAGTGAGTCAAGTTCCAATAAGTCTCTCGCAAAGTGACGTCATAATGCAGAGTAAAACAGTTAAGTTCCAATAAGCCTCTTGCAAAGTGACGTCATAGTGCAGATTAAAACAAGTTCCAATAAGTTTCTCGCAAATTGACGTCATAGTGCAGAGTAAAACAGTTAAGTTCCAATAAGTCTCTCGCAAATTGACGTCATAGTGCAGAGTAAAACAGTCAAGTTCCAATAAGTCTCTCGCAAATTGACGTCATAGTGCAGAGTAAAACAGTCAAGTTCCAATAAGTCTCTCGCAAATTGACGTCATAGTGCAGAGTAAAACAGTCAAGTTCCAATAAGTCCCTCGTAAATACTAAGGTTTACTAATAATTTTAGACTCAAATAACAATATCAAAATAAAAACAAACCATAAGTTTTCAATCTCTCTCTCTCTCTCTCTCTCTCTCTCTCTCACACACACACACACACACACACACACACACACACACACACACACACACACACACACACACACACACACACACACACACACACAAATCATTGAAGCCCAGAGTATACAGAAAATAAAATTTCACACCCAATTTTTACAAATATGCACTTGAAAGCGACTCTGTGAAGGAAGCCCAAACAGGAATTGATTCCCGAATCGTTAGCAGGAATATAACAAACACACTGTTCGTGCATAATTATCTCTGTCGACCGTCAGCATCCAGCCGACCAGAACGTGTGTCATCAATGACACTTGTCACGTGGCAGATAAATCACTCTGTGGTATTTCAGTGTAGCTTTTGATCTTGAGCGGCGCGTGTCTCAAGGGGGGAGGTGGGGGGAGAGGCGTGCGTGTGTCTGCAATCATCAATTATCTTCCTTAACGTTTGCAGAGGTGTGAAAGTGTTTTGTTAAGAAATAAGTATTAAAGCTATCACGAGAGTCCATCGGCATATTTCATTTGGAGTATTTGATTCGCAGGTAAAGTTTTTAAAACCGAAATGTATGTAGTTCCTTTCTCTTCCTCGTTGCTTTCCTCCAGTTTACCACCCCCATCCCACCCTCACCATACCCTCATCCCCAATTTTAATTAGTGTTTCAACATTTACATTTGTACAGGAATATTTTCATCTATTTCTTATTAATTTACACCCTTGGTATTAATTTGTCTTCTTCATCACCTCTCTAACTGATTTCGTCATGTACTGTATCGGGAGAAGGCTAAGGCTTGAACAGTTTACAGATTTTTTTCAAAAACAAAATATAAATAGGTGAAGTTGGTGGCCGTGAGGTACAAGTGTCGGTTTCACATGTGGAAGTTTGTGGGTTCAAGTCTTACCCCAGTTCTGATAATTGAAATTTATCCATTATTATTATTATTATTATTATTATTATTATTATTATTATTATTATTATTCAACTTTATTCCACTTCTGTTTGTCGATTGTTAACCAATGTCTCGGAATCTTACCAAGATTCTGGGAGATCCAAGATTTTACAAAGGAGGTGGCACTTCCGAGGTGCGCTGCTTTTAGTAGTGGGGCGATCTGTGGTTTACAGTTTATTCAGATAGCCTTCCAATTCAGATGTCATGTTCTCCAACGATCTTATCACTACAGTCTCACTTCTGCTCTTACATTCCACAGTCTCTGGATTTCTTATCTGAGATACTGGTAGTTTTCTATTTTTCTCTTTATTGTCATCATCATCATCATCATCATCTCCGCCGCCGCCGCCACCACCACCACCATCATCATCATCATCATCTCCGCCGCCGCCGCCGCCACCACCACCATCATCATCATCATCATCATCGTCGTCGTCGTCGTCGTCGCCAACAGTAGTAATAGTAGTAGTAAATGCCGCTGTCGTCGTAGGAGAAATAGTAATAATAATAGTTCGATAATAATATCAATAATATATTAAATACACTAGTCGAAATAGAAATGGTAGTTTTATTAATAGTTATGCTAGTTGTGCTAGTAGTAGTAGTAGTAGTAGTAGTAGTAGTAGTGGTGGTGGTGATAATATTAATAATATTGCAGACGTCGTAGTAGTAGCAGTAGCTATTGTATTCATAGTTGTTGGAGCAATAATGGTGATATTGAAGAAAAGGACCTACATTTCGATATTTAAGTCAAAATTAAAAAGAAAAATGCACGAAATATTTCTAAGTCCATTCTCTGTCAATCAGTCAATTAACTCACCATTAAGCTAATGGCCGCTTTTCATGACCGGACTTCTTGCCACACCAATTTCAAGTGATTAGAAAATAGAATTCTCTATAGCATGTAAACTTTTGATCTCAGCCCACTGGCTGGTCTCGTTCTCGTAAATCGTTACCATTGGATAATAAAAACTACTCATACTGGTTTGCATTGCATCAACAATTTCTAGCATATTCTCAACTCGAGTTTTTACTCCAACTCCGACACTTACAAAATTACTATCATAAGGAGTGCCCAAATCGGGTCACTTTGACAATTTAATAATTTACATAACAATTAACAAGTCTAGAAATGGGAATAAGCAAATTTACTCCGCCACAAGTTCAAAGAAAGAAAACACAACTGACCAACAATTCTATTAACAAAACATTACTATATTAGTTCAAAAGATACTTTCATCCTATTAGCAATTAGCTGTCCTTGACTGAAATATAGAAAAATAAATGCAGACTGGATTTGTGTGAGATTTATGAATCCAATCACGGGAGGTAATCCTACTGCACAAAACGCATAATTTAAACATATTTTTATTTAGGGCAGTCTTAGAGGGCCGCTAAATTAAAATAACATTTCATCTGAGCCAAGACAAGTAAAACAAAGATAAAATAACACGACAACATCTTTAGACTGAAAGCTATCGAACAAAGAATGTTATGCATGTACCCAGTCTGTTTAGATTAAATGAATATTTGACAATGTCCCAAGGTTTTAGCTTGGCACTTTGAAAAATTCTTGAAAGTTTTATGTTTACATTAGTATTCCTAACGGATTTGAACCAAGGAAGTCTGAGACAAGAAATTCAACAGCGCTATAATGCCTCCCGCCCACAGAGCACTGTTTCGAATCAGACGGTGCGACTGGAAGTGAGTACGGTTTACATTAAGACTATTAGTGCAATAAATGCAAACTCAAATAATACTATTTCTTCAGAATTAAAAACAAAATCTTGTATTCAGGACACTCTACAACTGCACGTAAGAGGATATAATAGTTTCGTATGGATAGAGTATTTATACGTCATGTATACAAGAAATACCGTAAATACACCGTATATATGCGCAATGGGACTAGTATATTCAAATGGTTTTAAGCTAACAATGCCGCCTAGAGTTGTGCTAAACGTATTTCCCGTTTTTGTTATGTTGTTCACTCACAACCCAGCCTTTGTCCTGGTAAAAAAAATCTTTAGTTTAAAAAATGCCTGTTGTTAGTGCAAAGATTCATTGTGCTGCGGGTCATAAATCTCAGTGTGATTGTCCAGTGACGTCATATATATATATATATATATATATATATATATATATATATATATATATATATATATATATATATATATATATATATATATATATATATATATATATATATCAAGCAAGCAAGGGCATCGCTTCTAAATATCATTAGTACCATAAAAATATTTGTTTTGAATTTTATTTTGCAACAGATGTTTTTTAATGAAACGTCAACGATTTGAATCGCCCCCCCCTTCCCCTCCAATTTGTCAAATGTGGGTTATAACGAGTAAACAAATTTAATGATAAATCCGCATGACGTTTTGAAGCTTAGTCATCCAGCAAGTGCATCGCAGTTGTTTCTGTTTGCATTTGAAAGATTATTGTTGACCAGAATGTAACTGCCCTAAACTTTGGCGTGGTCATCTATAAAGGATTGTTGTGCGGCCATTGCAAACTTTTGGAGCCATTGTTATCTGTCAAGTGCGTTGTATTTTCATTTTTTAATTTAAAATCTTGTTCATTGTTATAACGTCCGGTAAAAATCGAAATTTTTACTCATAATGGCTTTCGTTGTTTTAGCTTTTCTAAAACTTTTATAGTATCTTTCATTTCTGGAAAAATTTCCTTTTATAACAGTAGTTGTTGTTGCTGACATAGTCAAATATAAATTATGAATCGTGCAATGTGTTTAAATAATTCTTTTAAATAAAAATATTATCCATCTTTCACTAACCTAATGGCGTACAACCCCATCTTCCCCCTCCCCCGAGTCTGTCTATGTGCTATATCCATCTCGCTAACATTGTTTTGTTGAGGTGGGGTGGGGGGTACTCAATCCAGGTATTTCAAGAAGTGCGAGCACTTCAGCAAATCAAAGAACCGGAAATTGGCTACGTCGTATTTTGTCTCGGTTACCCTTCCTTTTTTTTTTCTCCCAGCACTCTCGAATACTTCCTTGGGTCCAAGCTAACCTTTCATTGCCATTGTTTTTATAGTAGTAACTTTTTAGCGAGCGTTGCTTTACAGGGAGACTGACAAAGCAATATAAACTATAGACAAAGCAATATAAACTATCTGACATGGCAATATAAACTATCTGACAAACTAATATAAACTATCAGAACTAGATCTACGATTACCTGTGTCACAACGTATTACTTTTAAGCAATAATTACCAGAATTTATAGACAATTCAAATAGATCTTTGATAGAGTGTAAAACTTTAAATGAATGAAAACCGTTACACGCTAGTGGGATTTGAAAGATATTTTATGTGATCACCTCTACTAAAGATTTTAAAAAAAACAAAGAAAAACGCCCTAATCCACCTGGCGTGGTTGCACGTTTTCGTTTTCAGTTTCAGGTGTTGTGTGATAACACGATAATTGTTTGGCAGTACGCACATTAATTATGACTAACACGATTGAGTAACACTGTTGACAAAAGCATTTCAGTGACATTATTATAATAAACACAATTCAGAGATATTATTATGACTAATACATTTCTCTGATATTAATACGACAAATTGTCCTTGTGACGCCAACGCCACCTAGTTAATGGTTATTATTATTAATATTATTATTAATTAATCGTCCATATCTAATTACAAGTGATGAGAATCTTAATTTATGTTATTAATAATTCTCCACCAGATACCACTCATCTCTCTCACTTGGCGGATATCCGGGCACTGTAAAGGTTTTCTCTCTTCCACAACATTAAAGACAAACATTTTCCATCACACACTGTTTCCTTAGGAGTAAAACGTCATACTAAGGGAGAAGACAAATCCATCTAAAATCTATATTTAGAGAGCCCTCATCCACCCACTTTCTTCTCCAACCTATGGTTATCAATATGCGTAAGAAGCTCAATAAATTTAACAATAAATTTATTAAATCAACAATCAAATATACATATAACAAATACAATGAAAAAGATTACTTGACATTAATATTTCCACGAAACCACATTTGACTAATTTTAATATTTATACAGTTTTATATCCTAACACACAATTCAATAGATTAGTGCCAATACAAGTCACAGAATAGTTCTTATAAAAGAACAGAAATGGAGTTATTAAAAATAAGCGATAATAGCTTCTATGTAATCTTGTAAAGATGAAGCTTCAACAGTCTTTTTCCAAGGTATTGTAACAATGTCACAAGTTATTGTGAGTCAGTTCCACGTGATTCCCTCCTCACTTTGTAGAACACTGATTCAGTTATTTTCTCCAGGCTAATCTCTGCCATAATAGCTCCCTAAAGCAGATGAACAATTTTGGCAATTTCCAGTAACCTCCTTGTACCAGAAATTGATCGATGTAGTCAGCTTTCCTTGCCACCATACATCAGTGGAGTGCAGTATATTTCTTACACTTACACACTGCACAAGACCCTCTCGCATCTACCACAGTCATAGCGGTATAATCAGTGAACCAGGAGATTCTGATAAAATAAGAAAAGGCTGCTTTATCCCTGAAAAATATAACCAGACAGCAAACGCTAAGCTTCCAGTTTATTCCTTTTTACCTCCATTCTTTCTTACATTCAATTGTCAGCTTACAGTTTCCTGCAATAGTATTTATTAGCCCGATACTCGCATACAGCATAGTAAATACAGCGTAATAGTTTTATTAGCAGGTTTACTAGTCACAATGTCAAGTGTTTAGCATATTACATATAAGCATTACAGGTCACAATTTGTAGAAATAACAATCTACTCACATTACACATCTCTACGTAAAATGCAAGTATGACATATTAATAGCAAAAATGCACGAAATATTTCTAAGTCCATTCTCTCTCAATCAGTCAATTAACTCACCATTAAGTTCATGACCGGACTTCTTGCCACACCAAATTCAAGTGATTAGACAATAGAATTCTCTACAGTATGTAAACTTTTGATCTCAAACCCATTAGCTGGTCTCATTCTCGCAAATCTTAACCATCGGATAATGAAAACTACTAATCCAGTTGGAACTGGTTTGCATTACATCAGCAATTTCTAACATATTCTCGATTGTTTACTCCCACTCTGACACTTACAAAAAAATACCATCATAAGGAGTGCCTAAGGTCGCGTCATTTCGACAATTAAAAAAATTATATAACAATTAAGTCCAGAAATAGAGATAGGCAAATTTACTCTGCCACAGTCGTCATAGTCCTAATGAGAAATTCCATTTAAATCATTATGACTAACAATATTCAGTGATAATGAAAAATATCAAGGAAAAAACTTTCATAGACAATTATGACTAATGTTATGTAGTGACGTTAACATGACAAGCACCATTCAGTGTGTCATGACAAGGACTGTTCACTGACATTAGCGTGATGATCACCATTCAAGTGAGTGTGTAAAACATAATCCAAAGCAGAATTACACCACCACCCAAGTCACTTGTGCCATGATAAACAGCCCTTCAGTGTCATTAGTCACGACAAAAGCTCGTTCAGTCACTAATCATGACTACACCCCATTCGGGTGTCATTAACCATGATGAACACTCCTCCAGTGCCATTAATCATGGCAAACACCCGTCTAGTATCACTAATCATGACAATCCCGCCCCCCTTCCGTTTGGTTAATCATGACAAACACTCGTTCATCTTCATTAATCATGACAAACACCCCCCACCCCCGTTCAGTATCATAAATCATGACAAACACTCTGCTCAGTGTGTCATTAATAGTGACAAATCAGCAGCGACTTGCTTGACCACAATTACAGGGGAGTTAATTGAAAATGTTAAATATGCTCCTTTCCATGCCTGTCTCTAGCCTTGTGTGAAATGTGAAATAAACTGCAAACAATCGAGCTACAACAATAATGTCCAGTTTATAAAAGGATTTAACAATTTGAACTTTCGGCTGCCAGACGAAAAAAGATGAACTCTTTGTATCTTGCCTTAAAAATGGAAACGAACAATACATGAGTATTTAATGACGATGACAAATGGGAAGTAATTTTACTTGTCACGGATCAAATAGCTGAAGGAGTCATACATAAGAGAGAATATTTAAAAGAGAGATTGATAAGACAGGGAAATAATATTGACTTAATATTTAAATACTTACAGAGTACACCCATCCACGAAAATATTTGCATTAAAATATAATTATTGAAAAATAATTAAATTATTTACAAATTACATTTTGGACAAAACAGTATTCATAAAATGTTTATGTTACTTAGAATTCTAGTATAAAAATCCTTTTAAAATTAAAAATAATATTTAATCATAACGCATTTGTACAGCTTTCGCCTCGGCAACGTCTGCTTTATCTAATATTTGAAATCACGACTATTCTATGTTCGTCCATAATGTTCAGGAAATAAATCCATCATCAGGACCACAGGGCTTCACACATTCACAATTTAAAAATAATAATTAGTTTTGTGGTTTATTTCAAAGAAAGGAAATATAATGCTTTATTTTTCAACTGCTCATTTTAAATAATTATATTTCATTCATATTTTTCTTCTTTATTTTTTTTCCATTTTTTACTTGTCCATTTTAGTTTCTGTTTTTCTTCATTTACTTTCATTGTCTGCTTTGGGCTCGCCCATGATTCTTTCTTTCTTTCTTTCTTTCTTTCTTTCTTTCTTTCTTTCTTTCTTTCTTTCTTTCTGTCTTTCAGCCTTTCTTTTCTTCTTTCTTTCTTTGTTTCTTTGTTTGTTTCTTCGTTTCTTTGTTTGTTTGTTTGTTTGTTTGTTTGTTTGTTTGTTTGTTTCTTTCTTTCTTTCTTTCTTTCGTTCTTTCTTTTTTCTTTATTTCTTTGTGTCTTTCTTTCTTTCTTTCTTTCTTTCTTTCTTTCTTTCTTTCTTTCTTTCTTTCTTTCTTTCTTTCTGCCTTTCTTTTCTTCTTTCTTTCTTTGTTTCCTTGTTTCTTTGTTTGTTTCTTTGTTTGTTTGTTTGTTTGTTTGTTTGTTTCTTTCTTTCTTTCGTTCTTTTTTCGTTCTTTCTTTTTTCTTTGTTTCTTTCTTTGTTTCTTTCTTTGTTCTTTCTTTCTTTCTTTCTTTCTTTCTTTCTTTCTTTCTTTCTTTCTTTCTTTCTTTCTTCTATAATGATGTGATAATGATGAATGAATAATATTTGTGTGACTACAGTTAGGAACAGTACCCGGTACATTTTCTTGTCACTAAAACTATTCTGGGCATTAAGGTAAACGTTGGTGTAATTACTTAATTATGAATAATATGCGGGGTATCAATATGCATGAATAAGATCCAGCGCAGTATTAAGTATGAATAATATATACCCGGTGTAAAAATGCACGCTAAATATTGTCCACTGAATAACACCCGGTGTAAATGTAAATCTGTGCAATATTAAGTGTGAATAAAACACAGTGTAAACTTATGCCATTAGTCTAAGTGCACGCATGTTCCATATACCACCACTTCCACCACCACCTTCTTCCAGAAACGTAATCTTGAACAGTACGGTAATATAAGTACATCAGTGTAAGCTTAGTACACACAAAGCACAGGGAAATACATTATGCACATGCAAGCAGTTATCTCCCCTCCTCTTTTTTTTTTGCAAACCCAACCCGTCCTCATTTCTGTTCAAGAACCAACAGAACGCAAGGGATGGCACTCAGTGAGAAAATATCAACACTTACTCTTCGACCTTGGACGTTGACGTCACTTCCTGTAAGTCAAATTGGAGATCATTGGGCACAGGGCCATTTGAAGGCAATATTCTCACGGCCACTGGGAGTACATAAAATTCGCAGTCACAGAAAAAAGGGAGGATAAAGAACACCTCATAACCTCTGAAACGAAAGGTGTCCATTTTTTTTCCTCATGAAGTAAAGTCTTTCCAACTGTTTTCATTCTCTTCTTCAGCGCTCACTCTCTTGATCGAGACAGTTTTGATTTATTACAATTATAGTTGTTTTTTTTTTAAAGACAAATATTATTAATTTCTTTTAAAACGTAGAAAAGAAAGAACAACGTGCTTTATTCAAAGTAGTTCTCTTGTAATGAAATAAATTATAATTTGCTATCTTAAATCTTCAAGAGATAACACATGCACAATTCTATAAATACTTAACGGTAGCGTCGGTTTCATAGTCCTTAAAACTTCATACGTTATCAGCAATAATTATTATTATTAACGATAATGATGATGATGATGATGATGATGATGATAATTATAATAATGCGGAAACATTATTATCATGTAAGGCAACCATTATTTTAAAGATCCGCACAATTTAATTACAATATTTATGTTCGCAATATGTTTAAAATATTATATATAAACGGTTTAAAATTCATGTTTCTAGTAAATTTAAACTGCTATTTAGAGAATAGAATAAGTTTAAAATAATTTCATAGTACAGAAAATAACGAGAAATGAGATGAGTGAGTACTTGTTTACATAAAAATTATGTCAGGATATTAACAAATACATAATTCTGTTTAAGTAAGGACTGTCAAGCAACTAATCCGTCAACTTGACTTGATGAGATTAATTTTAAAAATGAAACAACAAATACGCTAAATTATTCCCACGAAGCCAGCTAACACGATATTAAATTTTCCCGTGATTTTGCGATAGATCTTGTGTTTGTAAGTTTTTGTACCAAGATGGCTAATCAAATGTAAAATCAACGCAAGAAAGCTGCATGTAATGTTGAGCACATCTTATAGTCTTTCTCTCATACGCGCGCGCACACACACAAACACACACATTGTCTCTCTTACACTCACACGCACTCATACACATAATCCGCCCATTCATCACCTACACCATATCACACTTACCCACCAACCCACACTCACATACACTCAATCACTCACTTACACAGATAATCCGCTCATTCACCCCCCCCTACACCATTATCACACCTAACCCACCAACCAACACTCACACATACTCATTCCAATACACATTCTTACTCTCTTACCACACATACACACATATGTACACAAATATATACACATTTAAACACGCACACTGCCACATAGACACATACATACATACTTCCAGTGAATAGCCATAGATAGGCATAGAACATTAATTTTTAAAAAATTGGTTGTCTGTCTGTTAGTTTACAAGTTTTAAAATATAGTTTGTTTAAACTAATGAGATAAATGAACAACATAAAATAAACTACAGTGATAAAGTGATAAACTAAGGCGATCATTTAACGAGATAAGCTAACTAGATAAACTAGTGTTAAACTAAGGCGATAAACTAAAGCAATAAACTAAGGCAATAAAATAAAGCGATAAACCAAGGCAATAAACTAAAGTGATAAACTAAGGCGATAAACTAAAGTGATATAATTAAAGCTAAACTAAGGTGATAAGCTAAAGCGATAAACTAAAAAGGGCAATAAACTAAAGCAATTGACTAAAGCGATAAACTAAGGCAATAAACTAAAGAAATAAACTAAAGCAATAAACTAAGGTGATAAACCAAGGCAATAAACCAAAGCGATAAAGTAAAGCAATAAACTAAAGCGATAAACTAAGGCAATAAACTAAAGCGATAAACTTACGAGATAAATTAACCCTCCGGTCACGGATCTTACGAACGAGAGCCCCACCCGTATTAGTGCCTTTAGCAGAGATCACATCTGGGTGGATGTAGCAATTATTTATTCCCGGTGTTTACGCTGTGGATTTAAAAAATGTGAAAGTCGAATGGAATGTGACCATTATTTCTGGCATTGTATCTGAACACATTGCTTAGTTGTGACTATTATTTCTGGCATTGTATCTGAACACATTTGTTAGTTGTGACCATTATTTCTGGCATTGTATCTGAACACATTGCTTAGTTGTGACTATTATTTCTGGCATTGTATCTGAACACATTTGTTAGTTGTGACCATTAGTTCTGGCATTGTATCTGAACACATTGCTTAGTTGTGACCATTATTTCTGGCATTGTATCTGAACACATTGCTTAGTTGTGACTATTATTTCTGGCTTTGTATCTGAACACATTGCTTAGTTGTGACTATTATTTCTAGCATTGTATCTGAACACATTGCTAAGTTGTGACTATTATTTCTGGCATTGTATCTGAACACATTGCTTAGTTGTGACTATTATTTCTGGCATTGTATCTGAACACATTGCTTAGTCGTGACTATTATTTCTAGCATTGTATCTGAACACATTGCTTAGTCGTGACTATTATTTCTAGCATTGTATCTGAACACATTGCTTAGTCGTGACTATTATTTCTAGCATTGTATCTGAACACATTGCTTAGTTGTGACTATTATTTCTAGCATTGTATCTGAACACATTGCTTAGTCGTGACTATTATTTCTAGCATTGTATCTGAACACATTGCTCAGTTGTGACTATTATTTCTAGCATTGTATCTGAACACATTGCTTAGTCGTGACTATTATTTCTAGCATTGTATCTGAACACATTACTTAGTCGTGACCATTATTTCTAGCATTGTATCTGAACACATTACTTAGTCGTGACCATTATTTCTAGCATTGTATCTGAACACATTACTTAGTCGTGACCATTATTTCTAGCATTGTATCTGAACACATTACTTAGTCGTGACCATTATTTCTAGCATTATTGTTGTAACGATGAATGTGAACCAGTTACTAGTAACAGAAACAACATCCGATTCACACCCCGAATCACAAGACGTAGGGTAGGTGGTGATCGCGCTGCGTTTCTGGAACAAACCGTACCTGGCTCTTTTCGTATTGAGTACCCCGAGACTTGACATCAGGCAGCATGTGTCCCACTTCCTTAAATCTCCACCCACCCACCCCCTTTCCCAAAAATGAATTATTTAACCTGACGCGGCCGATTCGAGTGTACATTGACAATTTACGTGTGTTTCCAACAGGCCATCTCAGAAGTCAAGTCCTAGTTATCAAGTTTTGTATTAGATAAATAAGATTTATTGTTTCTTGTAGCGGTTTCTCTCCCCCACTTCCACACCCCCACCAAACTGTCAGGAGGCGGTGAAGTTTTTGCTGACCTACGCTTGATTGTATGGTTTGGTTTTCCTCTCTCAAACAGAAACACAAGAGCAAAACTACGATGCCGACTACATTATGGTCACACTTGTTGGTTGTTGTGTGGTGCCTGGTAACGGTTACAGCAAGAATACCCAATGCTAACGCCGACGACGAAATGGAGGAAAGTATTTTTCTTTCGAACACAGAAATCAAGCGAACTAGCAACAAGAACGGTGAGTTTATTATTTATTATTAATTTGTTTTCGTGGTTTCACGTTTTGAATGTTAATGGATGGGTAAAGTATTTTCCAGTTACGGGTACGACGTCGAGATATTTAACACGCTTAACATTTAACATTTAACATTTAACACACAATTACGTTTATAAATAGCTGTGATCTGACCTGAACAATATGAAGCATTAAGCAATGCTCCAGAAGCCACTATTGGTAAATGATTTTTTTTAAAGTTGGACAACGAATGAATCTTTTCAAAATTAGTTTAAAGGAAAAAATATCGCCTTTAGAACACCACATAGACATTGCAGACCTCCTAACACTGCCCAAGAAATATGTTTAACGGAAATATTACTCTTTCACGAATCGGTAATCTTGCACTAAAGAGAGTTGTTGCAGGGGCCGCTACTGAGTTTGCCTCCGACAGTTGGCCAATGAGCTCCTTTTTATGTTCTCAAGTCAAGCTGATTATCTGATTGATAGCAGTTTAAAAAATCCTACATTAAATATTAATTACAGTTGCAAAATAATTGTCCTTTTATGCTGACCATAAATAGCTATCCCCGTCAAAGAAAGAAAAAGAAAGAAAAGAAAAGAAAGAAGACAAAATAGAAGAAAAGAAACCACCCACCACCAACCCACCTAACAAACAATAACGTGAACAAAACACCACCATTACAACTTCCAAAAGCCACTGACAGAATCTTTTCATGGACAGGGATGTCTTACAGTTTAAATACGTTATTCTTTGGCTTTAATGCCTTGCTTATGTATGTAACTGTCAAAAGAGTAAAGTCACAGGAGTTATCTTAATGGGGAAAAAAAGCAGCAATATGTGTACAAAGTTAAATGGATTGATTTGAAAATTTGCATTTGAAAATAGTAATCACCTGTTTTACAGCAACTTTATGCAGCCCGACAGATTATTTTTAACTCAATGGTCTTCAGCCTTGTGCAACTGATCGTTTACATTAAAATAAAGAGGCTCAGCTTTCGCTTGCTTTCGCACTGATTTGCCTTCCTTGCAGTTGGAGGTTTGAGAATTACTTCCCCTTCATTTCTAGTCAGCGAATTCAGTCAAGAAATACTAGGAAACCATCGTGTGACTGGAGTGGCGTCCAAGTAATAGATAATTTTTCACTCAAGTTTGCATTGTCACAGCAAGCAACAATTAGAGAAATGAATGATATACTCTGTTACTCTTGGAGTCTGTCTGTCTGTCTCTCTCTGAATTTAAAATTCCCTGCAGGGATTCTGGGATTTGGACAGGATTATGTGGCGTCTGTGACGTCTGTCGTCTTCATGTCAGCCTTGGTTTAATTTATCAAAAATTAATGTGAAGCATATAAGCATGCATTCAAACAGTGTTTCCAATCAATGTCTTGAATTTAAAACTTAAATTTTAACAGGTGACAGAATTTATATGTGTTTTGATGGTTGAGTGCGACCTTTTCAGTTAAAGTCGACCGTTGATTTCCGTGATGTAGCGTTGGTCACGTGAACATTATAATCCGAATTTTTTTTATTGGTCACACAAGAAAGCAAAGTTTAATTTTAAAAAAAAATGTCCACCGATCTTACTCCTCGCCATTTCAATCTAGTGCCAGCCGGACCAGACTACGGGTGAGAACTGTTTGCTTTAAAAGAGAAAATGTGTAACGTAGACCCACTGCGTTTGTTTTAGCGTTCAGACGACTCGATGTTATTTTAAATATCGGTGCGTTGTCTTATAAGTCATTTAAATTTACACTTAATCAGTATATTAATATACTGATTGTAACACTGAAATCTACATTTAGTCATGTATTAATGTACTGATTGTAACACTGAAATCTACATTTAGTCATGTATTAATGTACTGATTGTAACACTGAAATCTACATTTAGTCATGTATTAATGTACTGATTGTAACATTGAAATCTACATTTAGTCATGTATTAATGTACTGATTGTAACACTGAAATCTACATTTAGTCATGTATTAATGTACTGATTGTAACACTGAAATCTACATTTAGTCATGTATTAATGTTTTGACTGTAAAACTTACTTAGATCTACATTTAGTCATGTATTAATGTACTGACTATAAAACTTACTTAGATCTTCATTTAGTCATGGTATTAATGTACTGACCGTAAACTTACTAAGATCTACATTTAGTCATGTATTAATGTTCTGACCGTGAAACTTATTAGATCTACATTTAGTCAGGGTATTAATGTATTGACTGTAAAACTTACTTAGATCTACATTTAGTCATGGTATTAATGTACTGACCGTAAAACTTACTTAGATCTACATTTAGTCATGGTATTAATGTACTGACCGTAAAACTTACTTAGATCTACATTTAGTCATGGTATTAATGTACTGACCGTAAAACTTACTTAGATCTACATTTAGTCATGGTATTAATGTACTGACTGTAAAACTTACTTAGATCTACATTTAGTCATGTATTAATGTACTGACTGTAAACCGTAAACCTAACTTGCAATATCTATCAGATTACTTATATGTTGTTTGGAGCTCTTGCGCCCAGGTGTTTGCTTTCATTGCCGCAAAAATCAGTTTGCTAATAATCTAATCAAAAGGATTATATTTCACTTTACTTATAAACGGGATTAATTATTAGTATAGCCAATGACTACTGTTTATTTAAGAGAGAGAGAGAGAAAACTGAGAAAATAAAAAAAAATATAAAATTACAGTTAGTTGCGTGTAGTGTCTAGCTCTAGGTGATGGCCTGTAATCGGCGCATTGTGAATATCAGCGAGACGGTCGAGAGTTGAAGAAAAACAGAATAAAAGGTTAATATGAAAAGACGAATGCTTTACTGGAAAACAACGATACGTCAAGTGGGTTTTAATTTAAATGTTTTTGAAGGAAATTAATTTCTTCGGGTTGAAATAGCGACACGCATATTCGTCCGCACACAGCTGAAGAGTTTTAATCGACTCCCTAACTGTCATGTCAAGTGACTCACTTCTGTATACCCAAATCCAGACCCACCCGTCTTTCATTAATTTCCACAGTAATAGCACATTATTTTCAAAAGATAATTAATCAAGTATTTACTGATAATAGTTTTGTGGGTCTAATGATGTCATCCAGCTTAGAGTGATTGTTGATTTTTTTAAAATTTCATTTCTCGGACGTACGACATCGCCAACCAGAGAAGTTGCACACCTTGTCAATTTGCCACGTGACGTGCTCGAAATCGGGTGGATCTAAAGTAGTACAAAAGAGGATGCGAGCCAGGCTAACATTTGGCGGTTTAGTAGCAGAGTCGAAAGGATCAGAACTAGGGCATGGAAAAGAATCAGAACTAGGCCTGGAAAAGGATCAGAACTAGGGCCTGGAAAAGGATCAGAACTAGGGCATGGAAAAGGAAAGCTTGCGAATAAAAAACAACAACGGAGAATTGGAAAAGAACTCAGAACTAGGGAATTAGAAAATTAACTCGTGCGAATCAGAACCAGAGAACCAGGGAGAACGGAATTCATCATGCGGGAGAGAACTTGTGGCTTGATCAGCGGATTGTGATGACCAGAGCCAGTCTTCCGTTCGATTAGATTGATTTGAGCCGGAATTTTTGTGAATTCATCAGAACCGATGAAATGAGTTGAATCAAGTGGATGAAAGCCAGAGAATCTGGTGGATTAGAGTCGGAGTGTTGAGAAAATAAAATTGGGTAGAACACTGCGCAGAAACTGATGAACCCGAAGCGGCGAACTGTGCGGCCAAGCAGTGCCGAAAGAGACTTATCTCCCTTTGCCACGAAATCGAAGTAGTTAACTTTCATGCGTACGAGTTTTGCCGCATTGAGAAAAATGTTTGCTGACAGGAGATGTCACCAGGTCGAGAGGTTTTCTTCACGTTTGTACAACTACCTTCAATTTATTTGAAATAAAAAGTACTTTTTTTTTTAAATAATAAAAAGTAGCTTATTTGGAATAAAACGTATGCTAATTTTTTAATAAAGCAATTTATTTGAAATAAAAAGTACATTTATTATTTCTTTTATAAATCAAAGCACAGACTGTGTAAATTTGAGTTATAGCTGTCAAATGTATTTTTGTTGTTTTGCTAAGGTATTTTAAAAATTAATTTACCTTTAATGGTTTGAGGTTTTCGCACAGATCAGGAACAATAACTATGATAAATGATGAAACAGCCCCACGAGTGGAGGTGTTTTCGTTTTTGCTTTGCTCATATGAGAAATAAATGTTTTTCAGATACTGAATATTTGCCATTATAAAGCGTGATAAATATTTTTTTAAAAATACACACCTATCCCATCCACCCCACCTCGACACGTTCAACATCAGTCAAACAGACAACAAAAATTAATCCAGAAAAGAAACTTTTAATGAAACCCTCCACTTTATAATGCAAATGGAATGTTTTTTTTTTTAAAGCTGGTATTTATAATTAATTAGATTAATTACAATCAATTCTCAAAACATATTTGTGTAATTTATTTTTACCGCGGGACAATAATTGCAGTTTAATATTTGTTGAAGATGAATAGCATTATTAAATGACAAAACAAGCACGTGTTCTTTTCTACGGGATTGCAATATGCTAATCTTCTGCATTAATTAATTAACAGTCGGAAACATTTCCTCACGTGACTGGTGGTGGTGGTGGGGGGAATGGCATAGGTAAGGTGCTCTTCCTGTTATAGTTGTCAAAATCAATTACATTAAGTCATGTGCTGAAAATGGTCCAACGTCTATCGCTAATTAATTTGTAATCGGCCGCTTCACGTACATCACATGAAATGTGCCGACCCAGTGCAGTTTCCGTGCTTGTCATAACAGTTTGCAATTATTCGTCACACGCTAGAGTGCAGAACTTTGTTGTTGTCGTCATGATTCAGTTTTCTATTTAACACTTGTATGTGTCGATCAGAAATATCTTCAATTGGACGCCATTAAACTAGATCTATCGAGTCATCAGTCACGCATTCTGAAGATGACGTCATGTTTGTTAATAATAAACAAGTCAGAAAACGTTATCAGCACTTTAAATACACGTATAAAGAGATAAAGCATTATGGCCTTATAATGAGCACATTATGCCATTTTATAAATTACAATAATAAAAATTACAAAACCCTCATAAATCTTTTAGTGAAATCAAGAGAATGAGTGTATTTCATTAAAAAATGTAGAATTCAATATTTATGTACTTTCCGAAGTAAAATCATAAAAAATGCTTCGGACTTAGAAATTACTAGTGCGCTCTTATGTATTAAAATAATTGATTGTTATTATTAAAATAATCCCTTATTACAACAAGGAAAGCAAAATAAAATAAAACAGAGAGAATTGATCACTATGCATGATTTTATATACACCCTAATAGTTTAAACTGAATTTAGTAATATTTCTAATTTTCTCGTGACGCCACATATAACATCATTTTGGTTTTCTGTCTAGAACCGAAGTAACCCAAAATTATGACTGCGAGATTAATGCTCACTTGGAGGTGTGAATATGCTCTCGTTATGACTGCGAGATTAATGCTCACTTGGAGGTGTGAGTACGCTCTCGTTATGACTGCGAGATTAATGCTCACTTGGAGGTGTGAATATGCTCTCGTTATGACTGCGAGATTAATGCTCACTTGGAGGTGTGAGTACGCTCTCATTATGACTGCGAGATTAATGCTCACTTGGAGGTTTGAGTACGCTCTCGGACGTACAATGTATGCTTGTTATCAAAGAACAAATTTGTTGCCCGAAAAAGGTGACACTGGTTTCGCCCAGTGAAGAAGAAAGAACGAAAATGATGCAAAAATGCAAAATGAGTTAACGTCCCGCTTTATGCTGTGTTTTCTTTAAACTGACATGTTTGGTATTTTTTCCCTGATTTCTCTTTTGCCTTGGGTAGTGTGACACTGATTTCTCTGTTGTTGTTGTTTTCCTTAAAAGAACTTATTTCATTTTAGCAGAAATCAGTTACAAGAAAACAATATAGGTATAATAATAATAATAATAATAATAATAATAATAATAATAATAATAATAATAATAATAAGTGCTCATCTCTTCCTTAAAACCTTATATCTCTCAGAATCTTGATAAGATTCCGAGACCTTGGATCACATCCGACAGTCAAACAGAAGTCATGGAAAGAGGCTGACTACTACTACTATTACTACTACTACTACTACTACTACTACTACTACTACTACTACTACTACTACTACTACTACTAATGATGATGATGATGATAGAAACATAAAAACAAAAGAAAGAGAAAAAATAGAAAAATACCAAGACCTCAGATTAGAAATTCAGAGACAGTGGAATGTAAAAGCAGAAGTGATACCTATAGGAGCCTTGGGGAACATAACATCTGAATTGGAAGGCTACCTGAATAAACTCCCTGGAAACCACAGACTCGCTCCACTACTCAAAGCAGCGCTCCTCGGAAGTGCCCACATCCTCCGTAAAACCTTGAGTCTCCCAGAATCTTGGTAAGATTCCGAGACCTTGGATCACAACCGACAGTCAAACAGAAGTCGTGGAAAGAGGCATAATAATAATAATAATAATAATAATAATAATAACACCCGCGACAGAATGTTACATATTCATTTTTTTTATCCATTAACACATGCACACACAAACCTAGACATTACACACATACCATACTTACGCACACATACACACGATCATATAATGCACAAAAGAGCAATCTAAACAAAGCAAAATAACCAAATGGCGTGAAAAGAAAACAGCAAAAGCGCAAACTGTCCAAGGTTTATTTTTATCACCGCTAACCAACGAAATCCTTTTTTATTTCGCTGACAAAAAGGTTCGCAGGACCACAATCGCCACACATCCAGAATGTGTTGATACATAGCGCGTTTGTTGGGGCAGTTAAGAAAACAGAGTTACCTGCCCTTCAATAAAATGGCGAAGTTCGATGCAAACGGTTCCCGGATGGACGGCCCATGATCCCGAAGCTGCAGCTAACATGGTTTTACTCTTTCACGCTTCACTCCAGACGTTTCCGGTACCACAAACACAGGTTGTAGCAATATTCGGCCCGAACTTTGCTATCCATCGACTCGTTGAGCCTTTTCAAATGCTCATAGGCGAGATGGCTGGTTACAAATCGTAGATTCATGAAGACCGCACGGCAGTCGGTCTTTTTACTATAATGTACCCAAATGCAGGGACGAAATTTTTAATTAACGACCACGCTTTTGCCAAATCACCGATGGAGTGGCTGTCAAAGACATATTTCGATTTATGCGAACATTTGTGCAAATAAAAAAAAAAATTATTATTGGCGTGCTGAGCACAATTATTTTTTGTCAAATAATGTACATTGAACGTGAATTAAGTTATTCAAGACGATTTACTCCCCTTCCTCCCTTCCCAGAAAAAAAAATGAAACACAAAACCCCCAAGTCTAACAATCTGCTTTTTTCCCCCCAATAAAAAGGTTTTGCCCAAGTTATAACACACATAGTGTGCATGGATATTAGGTGCGCGCGCGCGTGTGTGTGTGTGTGTGTGTGTGTGTGTGTGTGTGTGTGTGTGTGTGTGTGTGTGTGTGTGTGTGTGTGTGTGTTTCGGTAGCCTTCTATGCCTTACACCCAAATCGTCCTAATGCAGCACCAATCTCAGACTGTCATCACTATAACATAACCTGCATCTGTGCCAGTTGTGTTTCGGTTCTGGAATTTTCATTTATCTGCCCTTGAAAAGAAAATGCATCGCTACGTTTTGCATTCTTTTCTCTGAACCTAACGTTTCTGGGACCACTTTCGTGTGACGTCACAGCTGATGCGTGCGTGCGTGCGTGCGTGTGTCTGTCTGTCTTTGTGTCTTCTCCAGATCATTTGTATCAGAAACTAAAATAGTTAATCTAGCCATCGCGATCTAGCTTTAATCTTCCATACTAAGCCCGCAGTCTAAATGCTACTTGGGGCGGAAACGCGCAGGTTGCCAGAGTCACGTGGTGTCTGTCTGAAATATGGAGTGATCCGATGTGCGAAAATTCCTGTACTCCGATGTCGGTACCTGTTTCAAAACGGTAGATGGACACTGTGAATTGACATTTGTGAACAGTGTGGTTGCCTGGCTATATTGTTCTTTTCTTTTTCTTTATCTTTTTTAAAAAGTCGGATTAAAGACAAACCATTTTATTTAATTATGCATTTAAAAATGCAGTTTTATGTTGTTGATGTCGAGTTGTGGATATCCGAAGGGAAAATATTTGTAAACAACGACAAGAGCAAAATAAACGAAACAAAGAAAATTAACTCTCTCCCTACCACCACCACCCCCAAAAAAAAATAAATAAATAAAATAAATAAAAAAATAAATCGGCATAAGCAAACAATCAACAAAACCGACCAGCGGAAAAGAGCTTAACGCTCTGTTACCCCCCCCCCCCCACACACACACACACAACTCCCATCGGTGCATACATGAATACTGTTCCATGTAAGCGGACAGTTCATGCTCTATTCCTCCGGTTTTGGTACTTTTTCGCGACCCGTTCGCTCTACCCTCCTCTCCACAGGCTCGGGGTTTGTTGAGTTGTACCCCGATTTGCAAAGTACCCCGATTTGAAATAAGGCGAAGCGCAAATAAAATTTGTGACGAGGTTTGTTTTAACTTACTATCTCTACAACCGAGCATAATCGAAAACAGTTTGTTTTAACTTACTATCTCTACAACCGAGCATAATCAGAAACAGTTTGTTTTAACTTACTATCTCTACAACCGAGCATAATCGAAAACAGTTTGTTTTAACTTACTATCTCTACAACCGAGCATAATCGAAAACAGTTTTGAATGTCACTTCAATGGAGAAGGGCGCAGCGCAGAAGGTAAGATAGCCGGTCTCGCTCGAGTGACCACGCTCGCATCTCGTACGCGATAATAGATTCCTTCTTTGGAAGTTGGAACCGCAGAAAAAAGAAATAGAACAATTTCACACGCTAAAAATGTACATGTTTACAATTTCACACGCTAAAAATGTACATGTTTACAATTTCACACGCTAAAAATGTACATGTTTACAATTTCACACGCTAAAAATGTACACGTTTCTTCTCAGTCATGTCGAAGTTCTTTGAAATTAGTATTAGTGTGTGTAGAGATTCGTAGGACTGAAGTTGTAAGCTCATAACACAATTCAAAGACTAAAATCAAAATAATCTCTTACATTTGTCCTATTTCTTAAACTCAATTCACCGCTGTGCTTTTTTATTTATTAACTTAAGTCGGACTTCTGGGAGGTGCGCCACTCCCTTTTCCAAGACTTCTGAAAACGCACGTCATCAATATGGAGGAACTTTTTGTCTAGCAAGGCATGACTAAGCCTTTCTGACGTAGGCTGCTTGTTAACGGTCGCTGGTGGTTCTGTGCTGTCTAGCTTGGTATACGCAGGTTGTTACCTTTGCCTGGCATTTCCGCATTGTCAACAAATCAGTGTAAAGTACTTGTTCGGAGAAAAATAACTTCACTTTTCAGACAAAACCATAAAATACTGATAAACCTGGGATATATTTAAACAGAACCAAACCTGACTTAGTGCATTAAAAATTTATAAGTGTGGTGGTTATTGTGTCCAAGAAAATTTGTCTATGCTGGATTCAGCCAATAATTACGTAATCTATCTTCTTATAAGGATGGATCTATCTATCTATCTATCTATCTATCTATCTATCTATCTATCTATCTATCTATCTATCTATCTATCTATCTATCTATCTATCTATCTATTCGTCAGTCCTTTTATCGATACTTTTATAACAACACGTACATATATACACACACATATACATGTACCTTGTATGTGTGAGAATAATAGATAGGAATATGCAAATGGATAGGCGGACATATGCATGCACATGTATAATGTAAGTATGTGTGGGGGTATGATCTTCACACTTAACCTGTAATACCACGTGATTGTAAATCATCAACGTCTGACTGCACACTAGTCATAAGAGTCGTTGTCGGAAATAGTTTTGTCAACAAACTTTAGTGCTCTTTGACTTCTTTTCCTCTCGACGATTTTTTTAGGTCCTTTAAATTACTACTGAATCAATAACCTATTTTTCATGTACCACAAAAACACGCAAAAGTCCTTCATGTTACGACTGGTAGACCTACAAACTGCACTTATTTTTGTACTGCTTTGGTACCTCTCCCAATCCTTTACACTACCAATAGATCTACAAACTGCACTTACTTTTGTACTGCTTTGGTACCTCTCCCAAGTCCTTTACGCTACCGATAGATCTACAAACTTCTCTTATTTTGTGACAGCTTAATCCTCACAATTCGTTCGCGATTGCATAATCGGCACAGTTCTTCCCCCCATTCCCCCCGCGATCCTACGCATATCTGCACCAGGTTCATTTGACCTATATGTTTTCGAGCTATGTATTTTTGCCTTCTGGCGCTGTCTGTCCAGAGAATATCGTCTTCTTCTGTCGCTTTAATGTCAGCCCTTGAACAATGCACCCTTCGGGTCTTCCAATGTCAGCCCTTGAATAATACACCCTTAAAGTCGTGTAATGTCAGGCTTTAAACAATGCACCCTTAAAGTCCCTTAAAGTCTTGTAATGTCAATGTTGATCCATAGAACATTAAGATCTTGTAATGGCAAACCTTGAACAGTTATGCTCTTAAGGTCTTGTAGTGACTATGTTTGATCGATACAGCCTTAAGATCTTGTAATGTCAGCCCTTAAACAATACATCCTTAGTCATGTAGTGTCAATGTTTGATCAATATATCCTTAATGTTTGATCGATACAGCCTTATCATCTGTTTTGAATTATACTCCTTTAAGATCTTTTAGTGTCAATCTTTGAACTATTCACCCTTAATGTCTGACAATTTCAGCCCTTGGACACTACACCCTTCAGACCTTTCAATGCCAATCCTTCATTGGTACACCCTTAAGGTCTTTTAGTGTCAGCCCTTGAACGGTACGCCCTTTAAGTCTAATAGTGTCAACCCTTAAACGATACACTATTAAGGTCTTTGAAATGTCAGCCCTTGAACGGTACGCGCTTAAAGTCTTTTAGTGTCAACCCTTAAACGATACACCATTAAAGTCTTTGAAATGTCAGCCCTTGAACGGTACGCCCTAGTGTCAGTGCTTGAATGATACATCCTTAATGTCTTATAATGTTTGAACGATATACCTTTAGTTTTGCTGACGTACACTATTCCTCTCTCCTGACTGTATGTTCCATACAAATACGCGAATCATGTAATAAACATACATTCGGGTAGACAATTTACTTCTTCATTTTGTCGCGCAGGGAGCGCTCTCACCAGTGGTGGGATTGGGTTGCAGAAATCGTGAGTAACAAGGCCCGACCCCCACATCCGCCCTCACTCCTGAGTTCAGAATTTTTAAACCAACATTAAACAACCTTATCTTCAATTTTTATTTAAATTTTTGAAAACAATTTTTCCTAATTGGTTTTATGTTGATCTATTAACGGGTAGGCGAAAGTCTATTAAGCCACCCGTGAATCGTCACACAAAATCCAGTAATGCACATGCAGACAAATGTATAAATTGACGCACAGCAAACCATTCATCTATACATAAAGTCTACTATACGTGCGTATACAGGGCCATTAAACAGCAAACCATTCATCTACACATAAAGTTTACTGTACACAGAACCATTAAACCGCACACAGAGTGCCCACTAGCCAAAATATTAATTAA
>CM054180.1:104925634-105110634 GCA_028829895.1 Sinotaia quadrata
TTTTCTATATTTCACAGTCTTATATCTCAAAAATACAATTCAACAATTCAATAAAATCACAGGATAGTTCTTATCAGAGAACAACAAGTGAAGTTATTAGAGATAAGCGATGATAGTTTTTGCATAACATTGTATAGATGAAGCAGGGATTGTCTTTTCCTTGCGCTTTTGTAGCAATGTCACAGTTTATTGTCCACATCAAGTTCCACGTGCTTTCTCTCCTCACACGGTGAAAATAATCTTTGAACATTAAAATATCAAATATCATATTATTTATCTCATGGTGTACGGGAACATGACCCGTTATGTTTCCACACTTAAAGAGAATATATTACGGAACATCGCCATAATTTTCCTTGCTATAAGTTAAAGACAAGACCCATTATGTCTCTTCACGTAAGGAACACTAATGCAAATCATTATTATTTCTTTTTTATTTTCCGATGGGAAAACACAACATACACAACCATGTTAGCATCATATAAAATGAACTCTGAGTAAGATTATTCCTTGCTTTCTACCGTAGAGAAAATACAAAATATTTGTATAAAGATTTCGCAACATTTACAAAGACTTACACTTCCATTTCTACTGCTATGGACAAATAGTCCTTACATTAACGGTACCTTTGATGACTTCCACAGTATATCTATACTGTTGTAGTAGTAATGACCACCTGGTCAAACGCCCGTTTGCCTTAGTAGAGTGAGCTAAGTAGGCGAGAGGTTGGTGATCCGTCTGAATGACAAAATGCTTGCCTTAAAGGTAAGCTTGGAATTTCTGGACTGCCCAGACAATTCCGAGACATTCTTTGTCTGAAGTCAAATAATTCTGTTCAGCCGCATTCAACATACGACTGGCGTAGGCTACTGAATACAGAATATCATCACGTTTCTGCATCACTACAACACATAGCCCTCATTACTAGCATCTGCGATAAGTATGAATTCCTCATTGAAATGAGGCAAATGGAGGACAGGAGCTCGTGACAGGCAGTCTTTCAAAGTAACAAAGATGGCTTCACACTCCTCACTCCAAATCACTATCTCAGGTTTGCCTTTCCTCGTCAGATAAATGAGTGATTTGGTGATGGCACCGAACTTGGGAATGAATTTTTCTATAGTAACCGGCCCAGCCACATGTATCTACATAGTCGACATTAAAACAATAATTTAATCAAGATACCGTACCTCATTGACAAACAGTAAAACAGTTAATTTAAATAATGTCTTATAATGTCGACAGTGAAACAGTCGTTAAAATAAAAAAGGAAAAGAAAAACATCGAGGATCGTTACAGAAACCAGATGTTATATGCTTGTCGAACAGTGACCTCCCATGAACCAGTCTCAAAAACATGAAACAGAAAGAAGAAACACTCACCCAGAAATAAAACTACATACTTTCTCTTCACACACAACCACACACGGAAACACATACATACACATTTAAAAACATTCTCAAACATACACTCACACACTCTCACCAACAACACTCACACACTCTCACAAACAACACTCACACACTCTCACAAACAACACTCACACACTCTCACCAACAACACTCACACACTCTCACAAACAACACTCACACACTCTCACAAACAACACTCACACACTCTCACAAACAACACTCACACACTCTCACAAACAACACTCACACACTCTCACAAACAACACTCACACACTCTCACAAACAACACTCACACACTCTCACAAACAACACTCACACACTCTCACAAACAACACTCACACACTCTCACAAACAACACTCACACACTCTCACAAACAACACTCACACACTCTCACAAACAACACTCACACACTCTCACAAACAACACTCACACAGACTAAAACCCTTCTATCCCCAACTCTAATCCCCAATTCGGAAAGAGAAAATTCAACGCAGTAGATGACAAAGCAAATTCTGATACAAATAGATGCAAAGCATCGCGTTAGCTTCAGGGGAGGTCACACAACCACTGTCGACTTGACGGCATGGGGAAATACCGTAGTTGCCATATTTTTATTAGAAGAAATTTGATATTTTCTGAATTTCTCAGACTTTTTAAAGACACTTCTTCTCTCTCGGTAATCGTCTTCTTTTGCGCTATGGCTTGCCAGTGGACACGCTCCACTCCTTTTAATTTCCTTCTATTTCTTTAAATGTCATTAATTAATTTTAGGAATCTGTGTTAACCCAGTTTATGAGAATATAACTCTAATTTTCCCATTTGTTTGTTCTTTTAAATTTCAGTTGAAAAACGACAGCAGAGAACGCAGAGAACGGGGTACGACCGAAATAAATTGGTAGAAATGCTTTCGGGTGCAAAGACCCGGAACCGAAATGTGGATGTGCCCTTACTGAACAATCTTCGCTTTGGGAAGTGATTTCCGCATGGGAATTAACTCTCCTAGTCCCAGAGATTTTGTTGTTAAAACACAGGGATCTCTTCTAAAATCTTAATGGTGACTATCCACGCTGTCAAGGGAGTGAATCTGCAAATCATAGTTTTAAATCGTAGAAATAGATTGCGAAGGAAATGAAGAAGTCACTGAAATATCAAGAGATGAAGAAGATATGAGTCTTCAGGAACAAAATGTTTTACAACCACATTGCAATTGCATTATGTAACTGTATTCATCAAACTGCAGGAAAGAAACTAAAACAAGCAAGCAAACAACAACAAAAACATATCCCAACAAAAAACTCTGCAACAGCAACCAAATAACTATTGATTCTTTATGGGTGTTCTCTTTTAACTATTTCAATATATGCCATGACTTCGAATGTAACTATATATATATAGGTTGTGTGTTTTTACTGTAGATGTAAATATTGCATAAGAAGTATTTTTACTCTTACTTCTCATGATATCTTTCATCTTTCTTAATATTTATTTCTATTTGTCTGTCTGTGTATCCTTTATCCATCCATAACAATTTATTTATAATATAAAAATACTATTTGATAGTTAAACATATATACTCAACGTTTTCCAGAACTAAATGAACGTCTTGTTTCATCAGTGCTTCCGCAGCCTGACTATAATTATCATCCACAGCGTGACCAACATTAGCATTCACAACGTGACCAGCATTAACATCCACCTCAAGATAATAATTATCATCTTCAAAAGAACATAATTAGCATACCAGTATACCGGTAATCATAATTAACATCAACAAAATGATCATAATTAACATCCACAATGTGATCGTAATTAACATCTACAAAGTGATCATAATTAACATCCACAATGTGATTATAATTAACATCCGCAAAGTGATCATAATTAATATAAACAACATGATCATAATAAATATCCATAAAGTGATCATAATTAACATATACAATTTGATAATAATGAACAAACGCAAAATTATTAATTAACATCCACAATCTGATCATAATTACATTCATCCGCAAAGTGATCATAATTAATATGCACAACGTCATCATAATTAATTACCACAAATAGATTGTAATTAACATCCACAATGTGATCATAATTAACATCTACAAATAGATCGTAATTAACATCCACAAATAGATAGTAATTAACATCCACAATGTGATCATAATTAACGTTCACAACGTGACCAAAAGAAGCAGCCACCACATCACCATAATTATCTCCCGTTACGCGATTTACGATCTACACATTCATGATTACACTTTGAGCTTTACAGCGTGAACATTTAAAATCCACAATCCTTAAAACTAAAGTTTCTTAAAAACCACAATCATTAAAATTAATGTTTCTCACAAGTAGTAATTGCTGTCTTATGCCAGATGGAGAGAGAGAACGAGAGATCTGCCTTGCCATGTAAGGAAATGTTCGTCCATTAAAGATGTTTATCTAAAAGAAACGTCTTTCCTGTTTTGTTTTGTTTTTTTAACAATTTATTACTTTAAAATCTATAATAAAATATTACGTAGTTTTATCACTTTTAAATTAAATAACTTTTACAGTGTGACTTATCTGAGCTGTGTCTTTAAATTTGGCACATTTTCTATTACGTGACAAATAAATAAAACTGGTGTTTACAATTCCTGTTATTTGTAAGAATTTTAAAGAAAGTATATATAATTTGTTAACATTTAGTTTAGTTATCGAAAGGTACAGTCGCCAATGTGAGTAGTAATTGGTGATCGCATTTTAAATGCAGAACTAATGAAACTGATAACATTAAGATAATTTTAAGTGCAGAACTATGGAAACTGATAACATTAAGATAAGTTTTAATGCAGAACTATTGAAACTGATAACATATAATTTTATATGTTCAAAGCGTACGTTCTAAGTCAATTAATAACATATATTTTTTTTTCGAAAAAATATGTTTCAAGAATTCAAAAATATATATTTGGATATGATAACCATCCTGGGATATATCAACAAAAGTAATTATTGAAACTTTGTATTGATTGCAATCCATGGGTTAGTCGTAAAATGATAATATGTAAATATGTAATTTAACTACTCTTTTTAGGATTATATGTACAAGAAGTATGCTTATTGACCGAATCTACCTACCTACCTACCTGCCTACCTACCTACCTGTCTGTCTGTCTGCCTGCCTGCCCGCCTGCCTGCCTATCTATCTATCTATCTATCTATCTATCTATCTATCTATCTATCTATCTATCTATCTATCTATCTGTCTGTCTGTCTGTCTGTCTATCTGTCTATCTATCTCTCTATCTATTGAATGTATAAAGATAGAAATCTAATTGCGTTTACAAGTGAAATAATTTTGTTCCTTTATTTGTATCTGTTTATACTATCTATTTGACAAGGAAATCCAGTTTTCTTTACAAAATTTAACACTTTACATCTCAACAATATCTTGCATTTTTTAAACATTATCCATCCATCCATTCATCTAGCATCTATCCACCCATGAATATCTCATCGGTTAATCCTTCCTTCCTTCCTTCCGCCACCATATACACATGCGAACGTACACACATCTAATATGACTTCTATCTTCATTTTTTTTAAAAATTTCTTATCATCGTATTCATTTTGATAGCACTTTCCTTCCACTCCCACCTGCATAAGAGTTCATGTCGAATTTTTATCTTGTCTGGATTTTCAGAGACTTTCGCCTTTTCCCTAAGACCTCCTATCCGAAAAACATAATATGCCTTGCATGCAAGTCTGCCTGTCGCGCAAAGTCACCTGTCACTTGTTATGAAAATGAACATCAGAGGGAATAAACCTGTCTCCGTACAGAAAGCTGCTCTCACCCCAACTGCCAATTTCCTGGTTGTGGACGAGTATTGAAATTGATCTCCTGGAACTGGAACAACATGAGTTGGTTTTCTAAAACGTTGTTATTTCCCTTGAACGATCAATGACTTTTACTTAATTATTTCCATTTTACGTATTTTATAGACTGTGTGGAATTGAAATTTTTGTCAGGAATTATGGACGTTGTTAATCAAATGTTCTCATGATGAAAATATCGTGGACTTTGGTGTTAATGGATGGACTAAAGTAGACTTGGGTCTGAATATCTGGATTAACTAAAATTGAACTTAAAATAGCTGGACATGAGTATACTTTGGATTTAATATCTGGCCTAGCTTGGATTTTGGACATTTAAACAAGATTACTGGATTTTATTTTGATCTTAATGACCTGATTAGCGTAGATTTGGTTTTAATATCTGGATTAGTGTAAACTTTTGGTCTTAATCGTTTGACTTGCTTGGATTTTGATCTTAATACCTGACTAGCGTAGATTTAGTTTTAATATCTGGATTAGTGTAGACTTTGGTTTTAATATCTGGATTAGTATAGACTTTGGTTTTAATATCTGGATTAGTGTAGACTTTGGTCTTAGTTGTTGGACTAGTTTTGAGTTTGACGTTAATGGCTTGACTAGCGTCGACGTCTGTATAAACAGAGCGATTATTAAGGTATTTCTTTATTATTGTATTTATTTATTAGCCTTCTAGTTTATCTGCGTGCTCGTGCAGTGTGCACCACAACGTATGTCTACTTGTTTGCATGCTTGTTTGTTTGTGTACTTGATTTTGTGCATTTGCATGTTCTTTTATGCTCCTTGCTTTATGTTTGTTTGTTGGTTGGTATATGTTGTATGTGTATGCTTGTTCATTTGTAGGTTGATTCTTTAGTGAATGTTCGTGATGGTTTTTGTTTGATGTGTTTTGAACTTGATTGTACTAATTGTAAAAAAGCACTAATTACCAAACATGTACATTTTCACACACACACACACACACACACACACACACACACACACACACACACACACACACACACACATACACACACACACACACACACACACACACACACACACACACGCACACACACACACACACACACACACACAGAGGCACGGCATATACTCACACTTTCACTCTTATACACATGCACACAGTCATACTCGAATTATCTCTCTCTCACTCATACATACATACTTAAACATGCGCGCGCCAATGCTCACATAGTTAAACATGCTTTAATGAATTCATAAATACATTACGGTATATACTACACACTTTCACACATGTTACATGCGCATAAAATTCCACGTTCCCTTGCACACATCAAAACTTCAAGCATTTCACAACACGCACACACACACACACACACACACACACACACACACACACACACACACACACACACACACACGCACGCACACACACACACACACACACACATGCACCCCGTTCTCACTCGCGCACACTTTATTTTAAAATTCAAATACAGTTTGACCCTCTTCATATAGTTTTGTAGTTTTTCGGTTTGTCTCCCTTGTGCAGCCTCTGTTCTTTCGTGAAGATGTGTGAACTTTGGTAGACGAAACACATAATTTTTCTTTATTAACAGTTAACCCCCTTTACGGTCAGCAAACAGCCAAACGAGATCACTTATGCACTGCAAGTCTGAAAAATAATTAAACGAAAGATCATTGTGACCTTAAGAGAAGACATTAAGCTGACGTACTATTGCAATGAGTTACAAAATCATGTCACGTTCGAATCAATTTTCTCCTTTCTCTCTCTCTCTCCCTCAAATTCTTTTCTACCCACACACCCGTACACCTCCCGTACATCCACACACCCACACACTTGTACACCCGTACACCTGTAGATCCATACACTTGCACACCTAAAGACAGATGATGTAACAAGCTCTTAAATGTACGCTTAGTCGGGTGAAGAGTCCGCATGAGATAAAGTTATTTCTGCGTGTGCGTGTGTGGACCAGAGACATCAGCATGATGCTACATGGGCAGTGCTGAATGGGGCACTTTACCACAACGACTTTACTGATGTAGGCAGAGAGCTAACTCGCTTTGTCTGTTTTTTTGTTGTTTTTTTTTGTGTGTGGAACGTTTGTGTGTCAAAATGAAAACAATCAGATCATTAAAACATTGGCAATTCATCGTTAGGTAACTGATCGATGGTGAGAAATTTCGTCCTTTTGTGTCGTCCTTCAAACCTAAATTTTAATGTTAATTTCCCTACTATTAAATTTTAATTGTTAATTTTAAACACTTCTTTGTGAGTCTTTGCTCATAGTAAGTATTGTTAATTCTAAAATAACGTATCTTTTCGCGATGTCAGTGCATCGTCAGTTACAACTGTAGCGAGGTCTTGTCAAAAAGTTAATCTCATTGTAGCGTAATTGCTTGTATTGTTCCTTTGTGTCGCAGTTTTTACTGCTGTGGGCACAACGGGCCAAGATTAATCATCACAGTAAATTCCAGGCTGTGGTCCCTAAATAGCCAAAGTTGAGTGAGTATCTGCAACAGCATGTTTATGTGGATTAGTGTAAGCTAAGCATATTTGATCTAAATGCATGAATACAGATCATCTGATGTCTAATACGACACAGCTAAAAAAAATATCACGAAATAATTTAATTCACTAAAGTTATTTAGTTCAAGACGTGGAGAAAGAGTTGTCTTTTTAGCCAAATAAATTTTAATTTAGCTGAATAATAGTTATGCCGATGTAAACTAACTAATTTAGCTAAGTAACTCTCTTATTTAGATAAATTATGCATTTGAACGATCATCCAGAGATGTATGATTTGTGTTTTCAATAAGGGCTGAGACAAAGAAAGATAACAGAGCAACAGAAATTGCTTCCCTTCACTAGCAGGATATTAAAAAAAAAGTATCCTAATCAGTCCACGAACACCCGACTATGACCTATGACCTATGACTGATTGTCCTGTTTGAGTTTGTGAAGGGCGGTTAAACAGATTAGCTACCCAACTCTATTTTATTTCACCCGTACGGTCCTTTTTAATTTGTAGGTGGAGAAACTGTTAATTAATTAATTTCTACCTGCCTCTGAGTGTTACCGGTTCAGAACTCCCATCATTCCTTGTAAGTTCGAACACTTCTTGACAGTATAGAAATTCTGGCCCCACACACTCTCCCTCAGATCGGGGGGACACTTCCCAAAATATGCTATTCTGACTTTATAACACAATTAAAATTAAGCCCCCACCCATAAGCATGCACATCTCTTTCTTTGTCTAAATACAGAAGTGAAAGTGTAATTAACAAATATTTAACCCAATGAACGTTAAATAAGAAACAATTGGTACACACTGCGAAGTAGTCAAAAGGCAGGCTAAGTGAGAAGTAGTGTTCATTCAATCTAAGTCAATGACTAAATCAAAAGAATTCGCTACTGAACTATGGTTTGTTATTATGCAATAGTTCATTGTCTCTTGAAACGTTTATGACCAAGTATAGTTCATTATGCAGGTTCCGAAGTCCCTCTTTCTTGAGGAGTGCATATATTACATGAATATTTTAATCTAACTCCTTATAAGTTACTAATGGTTGCCGATACAAATACATGTAAGAAATGGAAAGGTTTTGTCAGAGAGGTATTTTAAGGAGGTATAGATTTTAGAAGCCAGTCACCTGGGATACTGTTTATCTGCGAAGATGGAGTTGTCTTCCTTTGCGCATCAGCAGTGTGCTCCATATGCTGAGGTGATCATTGACATGTGTCGTTGTGACACTGACAGGTAGGCAGCTGGATGGTAGTGTTACGTCATGAGCTGTACTGTTGCATGACTGGTGGCTTAACAGTGACGACTTGATTGAAGTATTAATGAAGAGCTACATGACTGGAAGAATGTAGAATCAGAACATAGAAAGCAGCCTGCAGAATGTGGCATTGCAGACTGAAAGAATGAAGTAAAAGTAGAATAAGACTGCAGAATGTAGCATTGCAGACTGTGTGAAATACGTACACGTAGAAAGCACTATTTAATTCACTCCTTTCTATCGTCGTAGTGTGATACGACGTGTCAGGTGATAAATAAGTTCACTGATAGCGAAAGTGAAGTCTGATATAAACAAGGTTAGAATTGGTAACACTGTTGATGATCATATTGCAACGTTACGTGACTAAAAGTGGGCCACCACGCGAAATCAAACGTCAACACAAAAATGAATCACTGGGAAACACGGAAAGTGGATCGTAGCACAGTTAGAGATACACACACACACACACACACACACACACAAAATGAAGTAAAAACACTGACGGATTTGCTAACAGTGAAAGTGGATCAAAGCAGAGTGGGATGTAAACATAGACCATGAATCAAAATACTGAAAATGGATCATAGCACAGTGAGATGTAATCAGAGACAATGGACCAGAAACACTGAAAGTGGATCATAGCATTGATATGTAAACAGACAAAAGAACAAAAACACTGAAAGTGGATCACAGCACAGTGAGATGTAAACAGTCAATGAACCAAAACACTGAAAGTGGACCATAGCACAGAAAGATGTAAACACACACACACACACACACACACACACACACACACACACACACACACACACACACACACACACACACACACGTATATCAAATACGTATAGTCAAAAACCTGATCAAATCATGGACAAAACAGATATATGCACCTTAAAAAAATCATTGGCAGTTATAAAATTGTAATCGCGGTCTATAATACATTGAGATATATAATAGATCCATATAAAAAATATTAAATTCTAAAGCCGGATTTTAGCATAAAAATGAATTAACAAAATATGGATGACCATGTGACAGATATAAAAGCATTAAAAATAGACAATATATAATCATACATAAATTGACAGATTTACAGACACTAACAATAGACCAATCAGCTGCACTGCCTGAAGACAACAAATCAAAACAATGACCTAAATACTCAGACGGGACCGTTCACCTTCACACTATTTAAGTCGCATAATGTCATGTGTTGTATAAATGAATTAATCCCTGTCCCCCTTTTATTTAATTTTCCTTTAACTCATATGACGTAAATTTACTCTGTGAGAAATAAACGAGGTCTTGACCCTTAGTCAATTACGTATACATTCTTTCGCCCTACGGGATTTGTATATAGCAGGAGTCTTTGGAGAGAGAGAGAGAGAGAGAGAGAGAGAGAGAGAGAGAGAGAGAGAGAGAGAGAGAGAGAGAGAGAGAGAGAGAGAGAGAGAGAGAGATTACCTTACTTTTTGCAAGTAATGATGAAAGAACTAGGAATTTTTAATTTTAATTTTAATCCCGAAACGGGCCCCAATGTCAACACTCGGAGCAGCATTGCCGTGATGCGATTTTAAAATTATCTAACAGATACCAAGGACAAGCAAGTCCTGTACGTACACTGTAGTCTTGGTATAAGGGAGACTTTTATTGCACTGGAGACGTTTTAATGCAATGGAGACGTTTTAATGCAATGGAGACTTTCAATGCTCTGGAGATTTTAATGTATTGGAGACTTGCACTGGAGACTTATTGTACTGGAGACTTTTAAAGTGTCCGAGATTTATTTCACTGGAGACCTAAGGAGGCGAGATTTTCAATGCGCTGGAGACTTTTCATGCAATGGAGACTGGGCGCATTGTAGACTTTAAATGCACTGGAATCTTACATACAGTGGAGACCTGTAGTTTACAGTAGACTTTTAATGTGTTGGAGACTTTAATGCAGTACGAACTTGTAGTACACTGAAGACTTTCAATACACTGGAGATACTTAAACCACTGGAGGCTTTTTAATGTACTGAATAATTTTAGTATAATGTATGCTATTAATGCATTTGGAGACTTTTAATGCACTGGCGACTTTTAAGGTATCTGTGAGTTTTAATGCATTTGAGACTTAATACACTGTGGGCATGTAATGCACTGTAGACTTTTAATGCACTGGACAATTTTAGTACGCTGAAGAATTTTAATGCGCTTTAGACTTTTAGTGAACTGGAGACTTTTAATGCACTGGATGATTTTAATACGATGGAGAATTTTAATGCACTTCAGATTTTTAATGAATTCGAGACTTGTTATGCACTGGAAACTTTTAATATACTGCCTAATTTTTGTTTAATATGGATAATACTCAGACACAGTATTCGTTCTGTAAAAGTCATCATTGTTTTCATTTTAAAGAAAAACTGTTGGACACATGAATAGTGCTTTATGATTATTTAATTTCCGACCTGGTAAATAAAACCCAGTCGAAGGTGCTTTAACTCTTGAGTATAAACATATAAAGAACCTTTGATTTACTGAACTCTGAATTTCAAGGGAGATAACAAATTAGGGTCGAAGTGGCTTTGTGTGACTGAAATGGAAACACTTTTTTTCCTGAAGGACATTGGAACAACTTGCAGGATATGTATTAGAAGAATTCTCAATGTAAAAATAAATAATAAACAAATCAGTACACAAATAAATTTTTTTAAAACATTAATCCAACAAAATCATCAAATATGGAATAAACAACCCTGGTGCGAAAGATATTTTTATTTTTTATTTAATTAAATATCATTGCAAGTAAATAAATTGTAAAATCCCAGCCTCAACGAAAGAAATGGTTGTCAAAAATTCATAAAAAGAACAGACTAGTCTGTAGCTCGCTTCCGATGAGGGATTATGGTTCGATAAGTGATGAAAAATCTTTTGCCTGTGAGACGATTCCAGTTTAGTCTCTAATATCCGGTTTGAAAATAGACAGCCCTTATCCTCGTATGACACACTTCATGCCTTGCCGTCTTGGGAAGACTGTCCAAAGAAGATTGTACTGCCAGCATTTATCTTTTTGAATAACCCGACGTGCCAGTGAAGAATTTCCGCAAGAGTGCGATGTTCCTAGCTGCAGGAGCCTTGTCTTTGACGGGATTAACTATTATTTTGTTCGTTTATCGTTTCTAATTTTGGATCAAAATCGCTAAGCGAAATTACTTGTGCTAAAGTTCACGACGGGTTCTCACACTTTTGCCTTGATGCCACAGTACTACCAGACCTCGGTAATCGAGACCAAGCCTGCGGTGTTTGAAGATTCTTGACTTAACAAAACTTACAAATTCCAAGGACGGGGAGGCACTCTGGAGAGAATGTCATCGGCCAGTCGGTTGAACCTGGAGTAGTCTCTCAAGCGGATCGATTGGTACCAATGCAGTCTAGACACCAATTCTGACAAGAAATTGATCACACCCTTGATGAACCAGAAAAACGGTTTGACAATAAAAATGCATTGAATTTTAATTATTCTTTTTCATATTTTCCAAGTTTTTCAATCTCTTCTGGTTAATGTCGTAATAGGCACCAGCCGAAGACTTTGTTTCTAACTTGTCTTTCTACTACAGTTACCTTTGTAATCACGTCCAAGACTTTGTTTCTAACTTGTCTTTCTACTACAGTTATCTTTGTAATCACGTGACTAGAGCTTTTGTTTGCGACTCGGTGAGAAGAATGAAACCAAATCGAGAAAGATAACACATTAGATTAAAAAATATATAACGGAGCTTGACGGGTTAAACAAATGGCAAAGTTGGGTAAAAGCTTTGCGAATTTGACAGAATAGATATTTTGTATACTGAATAAAATATAACCTTAAAAAATTTATTAATTTATAGATTAAGATTTGTTTGTAAATGTTATCTCTATTTGGTTTCTTGAATCTTTAGTCTAATATTCTCTCTCTCAAAGAAAGCTATACATATAATTTAAAGATTATGGTAGACATTTAATCTTATTTTAAAGTCAAAACAAAAACAAAAACTAACACGTACAAAACAAAATCTACAAAAATTTGCCTCCAAGTTGATTTATATATATACATCAGTTAAATTGGCAAATGTGAAGATAATATCAGACAATAGAACACGTACATACTTCTAGACAAATAAATCTACACACACCCAGACAAACACACGAACACATGAGCATATATCAACATGCATATAAACGCCTCCTACTCTCTTTCATATATTCTTACACACATACTCTCTCTCTCTCTCATCACCGAATTTGGCTTTTGACCTTAACTTTCACATATCCTACCAATGTTATCTCTTTTAACCTTGTCTTAAATATTTATCGGCGCCGAAACATGATTATCGAGTCATTGTGTTATCACGATAACCTTCGGCGTTCAATGTTGAACACTTATGTGCTTGATAACTATCAGATAATTACTCAGATTTGCTACAGAAATCGTGACCGAATGCAATGGTTGTTACGTGCCTTTGTTGGACTCTTTAAACTTTGATGAGTGACATCCATGTGTATGAACGTCTGGTCCAGCATGTCAGTTGGAGGTCTTCATTAAAATTATATATCATTGTCAGTATCAAAGGAATTTAATAACGCCTTCTGATGGTATCTGCGACTAATGCTTTTTATTGTCGCTGTTCTGTTTTGTGACGCTGGATGAAACGTATTTGTCACTCTGCTTCTGTCACGCCTTGTTCAGGGATTACCCTTGTCACGATCTCTCTCGGTCTCACCTAGCTGTGCTCACAGACTCTACCGACCAAGAAACGAACAGCGGAATGCTGGCTAATGAGAGGTTTTCTACGCGTCCTCACATTTGTACGTTATCCGTTCGCTTGTCTATGCATTCTGTCACAATCTCAAATGTTCGAAAGTCTTTACCGCTGTCTCCTGTAGAGAGCGGTTTATAAAGATACCATTAACTTCCGGTTTAAAGGTGTCGTCGTCATTGTGAGTACTAGCAGTTAGTAAAGCCCTAGGTCGGCTTGTCGTAAAGATAACATACTGTTCAATAGACTGAGCATGCGTCCGTCCGTCCGTCCGTCCGTCCGTCTGTCTGTCTGTCTATCTATCTATCTATCTATCTATCTATTTATCTATCCACATACAATTAATAACAATTATTGGTTGTTTCTATGAATGGCTCAATACATAAAATGTCCCATACATAGAATTTAATTGAATAAGTAATTAGAAAGATGTGGTTGTCTCTTAAAAAAAATATCTTTAGCTACAATACGCGGACAAAGTTATAAGCAAACCCCAGCTTTCACTATGAAAGCTTTACAGTGTTTAATTTAAAACTATTTTGATACAACTTAGCTCTCCCTCCCGTGTTTAAGCATTGAACAACTATGTCCACCGTGCGTTTTAAAAGCTTTAAAAATTCTTTCTGGAGTAGTCAGCCTTGTTTAGTAAAAGATAACTTACAATAACTTCGTATGTTCCCGAAGAGAAAGTGTGCACTATGTTTTTTTCTGAATGAAACAGATTTCTGAATCTGGATTGTACATGTCCACATTGCTTACATCTTTTGAGTTTTCCAGATAACGAGCTTCTGTTATCGAATATGTGTTCAACTGTTGTGTTTGCTTGATTATTTTTAGTTTGAAAATGATTATACCACCACCAACAACAACAACTATCACAGTTCAATAGCTAGATCAAAATTAATGTGATCTAATCTCAAATAAACAAAGACAATGAATTGTTTACATTCACTATGGCGGCGATCTCGCAAAACATCGAGGCTGGTGAAAATCTCGTTCTGAACCCTTTTGTACCTAATGACCCTGTTAGAGACAGAGTGTAACCTACTTCTCAAGGAGTGAAACTAGTCCATGCTTTCCTTGTCAGTAGAGTGCATGTTCTCAATACGCAATTATCTGCCCGTGCTTTTTAAAAATGTAGATATATTGCAGTAAACGAGAGTTTTCTTTGAATCAAGAAATAATAAAATAACTGCTTTTCTTAACAAAGTCTTTAAAGAACAAACACGTAAACACACTCGCCTCTGCCTCACCAGTATAAATACGACACTGCCTCACCAGTATAAATACGAAACTGCCTCACCAGTATAAATACGACACTGCCTCACCAGTATAAATACGACACTGCCTCACCAGTATAAATACGACAGATGAATCCACGAAAACTCCTGTGGTGACCTAAAACTTGTAATCGTAACCACCACCACCTGTGAATTTCAATTTTACAATTAATTACTCGTCCCAAGCGTTTGTTCCAAAGACTACTTCACTCCATCAGCTATCAGTTTCATGTTACAACTTCGGCCTCTCTATCCATCCTACTAGCGTTACTTCCCCTTGTTTTGTTTTCATTAAGTGACGTGATCTAGATGCGCTTAAAACAACAACAAAAACACAGTACTCTGCCCCTCCCATATTACAACCTGAAAGGAGTGCGCATGCACTTGCTCCACTTTCCTATCGTGACCTGTGTTGCTTAGAAACAAAAGGTCACAGAAAAGAGCGACTCTCTGCTGTGTTCGAATGTCCGTGTCCACGAGACTGAGGTCAGCTTCCATTGAAATGCCATCAACGCCAGGCGTCGCAAGAGTGGAACGAGACTGAGGCAGAAAAGGACACCAACACCAAACACCATCACCTAACACCATCACCTACCGGAGAACGACGATAACACTACTACAGATCGTGCCGGTCAAGGACTGTGACGACGCCGTCAACCTAAATTTGCCCCAGCAGCCTACATTGTTGGTGACTTGCGTTCCTGTAACAAGGGTTACCATCTGGTGTACGCGCCTGAAATTCCGTTTATAAAAAATAAATTTAACAATTCGTTGCCAAAAATGGTTTTGGTGGCGCAAAATGCTGCTCGATTCCTGGCTGTTGCTGTTATCGCCATTTGTTTCTGCGTCCAGGTGTTGGGTTTGCCTATAGCAACACAGCAAGGTGAGTGTCGTTCATAGTAGACAGCTCCCCCACCCCCTCACACATATATCATGTGTTTGTTTATGCCTGTATCAAGAGATGAAAGGGTGTTTTTTAATGAAAAATAATAAGAACATAAGCTTTTATTGCTGCTGCCTCAGTTATAATACTCTTATATGGTTTCTAGCTGCGATTTTTAATTTGAGAGGTGTGTTTTTCCCATCTAAATGTATAGTACATTCCAATTTTGTTCATCATGACATGTCTCACCTGTCATTAACCACTCTCAGTTTCAGAAGTCTTTTTCAATTAAACATAAACCAAAAATTCTGTCTATTTCAATTAAGGTAAACCCAAACTTTAGTCTGTTTCAATTAAACGTAAACCACAACTTAATCTGTTTCACTTAAATATAAACCCAAACTCAGTCTGTTTCAGTTAAAGTTAAAACAAAACTCAATCCGTTTCAATTAAATGTAGACCAAAACTCAATCTGTTTCACTTAAATATAAACCAAAAGTCAACATGTTTCAGTTAAAGTTAAAAACTCAAACTGTTTCGATTAAATGTAAAAAAAAACTCAATCTGTTTAAATTACACGTAAACCAAACCTCAACCTATTTCTTTACACGTAAAACAAAACTCAATCTGTTTCAATTAAACATAACCCAAACTCAATCTGTTTAAATAAACGTAAAACAACTCAATCCATAAACGTAAACAAAACCTCACTCTGTTTCAAATAAACATAAACCAAGTCTACGACGTGAAAACTGTATGTCATTCAAAGTAGTTGCGAGAAGGCTACGTTACGTCCAACTGATCACAATACCAATATTAAAACGAAAGTACATGACTACTTTTTGCCATTTCTCCGCCCCCCACCCCCCACCCCAATCGAATCATCAGAATAAAATTACTTTACGGCGTAATAAATTCTTTTCGTCTGTGCAAAAGAGGAAGGAAAGAGAGGAATTTTCGACATTAAAGCTATGCTTTATTCCTGTTAAGTGAAAAAGTTAAAATCATTAAAAAATAATTAATTATTTTTCGATGCTGAGGCACTAATTAAATATCTTTTGCTGATTGATATTTGGTTTTCTTCTAATTTCCCGTTATCTAATATCAGTTAGTCAGCTGCCTTAAACTGATACGGTAAAGGTCACATATTATTTCAAATTTAGGTTTTGTTGACGGATGCAAAATAATCAGTGCTGAAAAAAATTAGGGCATGAAATCGGGCGTGTTCGACACTCTTTACATACTTTTCATAGTAACATTTTACAGTTTGAACAGAGAACAATAATTTGATGACATCATCAGTGAAAACACTGAAGATATTATGACAGAAAACCGGTTTTAAAAATTAACGTCAAGCGTATTTCTGTTGCTGAGGTTAAGCTAATATTTTTACTGTCGTTTGTTAATATAGAAGAGAAAATAGTCCGTCTTCGTCTTCATTTCTTCCACCCTTTCTGCTTGAATTCCTTCCTTTTTATGAGCGTTCATTTCTAATTTATTGTTTATGAACATTATTTATTTTCTTTCCATCTTTATTGCAGATGACATTTCATGGTCACTCTATTCTAAAATTAGATTAAACAAAAAATGGTCGTCCTCAGATAGCTTACGCACACACAGATTGCGCCTTAAGGCCAAAGGACTTCGAGATCTCGAAACATATTCAGCACCGGATGGAGATTATTTTTCCTTGCCACCGCGACTTCCGGTCGTATTCTTCAGTGACTTGCGCGAGCTTCTGAGGAGAAAGCGTTCTCCCCACACTTTTATGGCCTTCGAGGAGGTGGAGAAAAGATACTTAATAATGCGTGTGACGCAGGAAATAGACAAGCAACTGCAACAACAGCATCAAGGGAGCGACCCGGGTGTGGCTTCAGAAACCACAGAAATACCGTTGCAGACGACGAAAGATTACCGAAATAGCGGCGACAACCTCGAAGCTATGAACGCCGAAATCAGTACCATGTCAGTGGACGAGTTACGCCGCCTGCTTTATGTCGTAGAGACGGCTTCTAGCACGACCACTACAGCTGCCAGTCACCCGTGGTTAATGCCCGCATTAGGAATTGCCGACGTTTGCTGCATTCTCGGTTGACTGTGACCTAGTTAATTATAGTAACTGAATTATTAGTGTCAGTAATATTTTAAACCGGAAATTAGTCTTTTTATATTAAAATCAGTGAAAAAATGTGCATTTTAGCTCAGTAACGGTTTGAAGGAAATTCTTTGCGGTTGATTCACCTGCGAACGCTTATTTAGGCAGATGTTTAAGGGGTCTTTGCTGAAAAGCACCTTGAATGTTGAATCTTGACACAAAGTACTCCTTCACTTAAGATATCGTAACACCCCCCCCCTCCCCGGTCTTTCTTTTATATTAGTTTTTCCTGTCGTTATATATAGCACAGTTCATCATACAGCAATTAGACGGTTAATACATTCTAATGTGCGTAGTGTATTGTTCCAGTGGCGTTATTCTTAATTTTCCCTCTGCATTTGCTAAGAGGGAGGGAGAGAGAGAGAGTGTGTGTGTGAGTGGGGGGAGAGATCTGATATCGTGCAATGACGATTGAAACACAAGCAAGATTCGAACTTTTTCAGAGGTACGAAGATGAGGTTAATGACTGGACACGGCGACAAGAACTACAGGTTTTATTTTTAAAAGTGTCATTTAAATTTCTACTCTTCAAAATCTTAATTTAGCTTCAGAGGTGATTAATCAAGTCATAACCCATTTTGATATTTGCGAGTCAAAACTGTTCATTAATATAACATTTTGATATTTGCGAGTCAAAACTGTTCATTAATATAACATTTTGATATTTATTAGTCAAAACTGTTCATTAATATAACATTTTGATATTTAAGAGTCAAAACTGTTCAGTAATATAACATTTTGATATTTGCGAGTCAAAACTGTTCAGTAATATAACATTTTGCCTCATACAACTCGAAACCATTCACTAACACAAAATTTTGCTGCATACGACTCAAAGCCGTTCAACAACAGAACATTTTGCTGCATACAACTAAAAACAGTTCATCAACACAATATTTTGCTGCATATGAATCAAAATTGCTCACCAATACAACATTTTACCTCAAACCGTTCACCAATAAAAAAAAATTGTCTCATACCCAAATCCGTTTTCTTGCAATATTTTGTGTTTGTACAATACAACATACACTATTGCTGCATTCTACCCGAATTTTGTCAGATAATAGATAGGCTGTATTAATTAATTATCAACAAACAACAAATTAAAAAGCATCACTATTATCGTAGAACAGCAGCAGTCATGTCTTTAAAAATACGAATTCGTTTTAATATCCAATCTCGTATTGGTACAAATCATAAATATGTCATTCCAATAGTGATGTAGTCTCAATATCCAGTCTCGTATTGGTACAGATCATAAACATGTCATTCCAATAGTGATGTAGTCTTAATATCCAATCTCGTATTGGTACAAATCATAAACATGCCATTCCACTAGTGATGTAGTCTTAATATCCAGTCTCGTATTGGTACAAATCATAAACATGTCATTCCAATAGTGATGTAGTCTTAATATCCAATCTCGTATTGGTACAAATCATAAACATGTCATTCCAATAGTGATGTAGTCTTAATATCCAATCTCGTATTGGTACAAATCATAAACATGTCATTCCAATAGTGATGTAGTCTTAATATCCAATCTCGTATTGGTACAAATCATAAACAGTAAGGATTCTCATAGTCAAAACATTTTTATAGATAACGTTTAAGAAGTTTCATAGTCGAAACTTTTATGGATGAGAGGGTGGATGAGAGGATGAATGACTGATGATGGACGGTTTGTATCCCATTTTGACAGAAAACAACTTTTCCTAAGTTAGAACACAAAGACTAGCATCAAACATCAAACATCAAACAACACACACACCAAAACAAAACACGAATTCAATAAAATATTTCAAACTTCAAGCATGATTATAAGGTATGAAACTTTAAGGCTGTTCTTTATGGCGTCAGAGATAATATTTCACCTAAAAAATATATGCGTGATCAAAATGTCTCTTTCTCTCTGAGAGAGGCGTGTTTGAAGTACTACAATTAGGAGGTCGGTTGAAACACAACATAAACATACTCACTAAAATACATATACAACATAAACATTTTGCACTAAAATATAAATACAACATAAACATATTGCACTAAAATATAAATACAACATAAACATATTGCACTAAAATATAAATACAACATAAACATATTGCACTAAAATATAAATACAACATAACACATTGCACTAAAATATAAATACAACATAACATATTGCACTAAAATATAAATACAACATAAACATATCGCACTAAAATATAAATACAACATAAACATATTGCACTAAAATATAAATACAACATAAACATACTGCACTAAAATATAAATACAACATAAACATATTGCACTAAAATATAAATACAAAGCATCAATACGAAATATTAACGAGGCTTGTCGTCATCAAAATTGAAGTGAGATGATTCAGACGGTACTGAATGTTCTTTGAGTGTCTTGCAGTTTCATTTTCATACAAGGATTTCAAGGTCAAATTTTTAAACGTGACGTAAATACTCGAGACAGTTTAAATACACTGGAAGTCAACAAATACTTAATATATAATGGAATTGGGAGCAGAAGTACAGCCATTATCGCGGTTGTCACTTCTGGTCTGATGACAATTATGATTTCGCTGCACGATTGTCAACAATTGAAGTGGTGTTTCTAAACACACACACACACACACACACACACACACACACACACACACACACACACACACACACACACACACACACACACACACACACACACACACACACACACACCAACACAAACATCAAACATCAAACAAAATACACTAGAAACCTCACACCAATATAATATAAAACAAGCACATATATTTTTAAAACTTGGGTTTGTCTTTAGTTTAGGTCTGCGACTGAATGCTTAATGTATTGAGAATACATAAAACTTTAATGATGGCTGGAGACGGTCTCTGGGTTTCTAGGCAACCTCTCACTGAACCTTAATTTTACTTTCTTTATTACCTTGTTCACTACGATAATAATTTAAACTATTTAAAATATTTCTGTGCAAACGCGTTAGGTGGGTAAATGAAAGGACAATTAAACTCATTCCTTTCCTGTACATAATATGTCAAATTTAAACTCGTTCCTTTCCTGTACATAATATGTCAAATTTAAACTCATTCCTTTCCTGTACATAATATGTCAAATTTAAACTCGTTCCTTTCCTGTACATAATATGTCAAATTTAAACTCGTTCCTTATATGCGCTAAACCCCGGCCTCGACATCAATTCGTGTCGTTTGCTGTGAGACTCTATCTCTTTTGTTGTATTAGTGACACTGTTTCACAGTTATTATTTTAGATTGAGATTTTGCTAGTGGGCATTGACCACTCATTCGTGATTCCCAGCTTCAAAAGGTTTAAGGTGCGATTGTTTGCAAGGGTTAAGTCAGATTCACATAAGAATAAAGTAATATTAAGATATACACACATACACTAACGTAAGAGATAAGTGGTTTAAAAAATCTCATTTTTATTCATCAGGAGTACAGGTATTGGAACCAAAAGCTATTCTGATGGATCCTTCAAGGAGATTTTGTTCGCATTTGGTTAGTTTGAAAATATATATGACTGTAAGGGAAGTAACTGTGCCAACAGCATTAACCAATTAATACTTCATAAATTATTTCATAAAAGTATATTAAATCCAGTTTTGGACATTTATTTCTTTAATACCTTATTACAATGCCACTTAATTTACATTATTTCTAGTATCCCAATTAAAAATAGTAAAGAAAACTAGTATTGCCTGCCCAAATTGTCATTTATTGTAGAGCCTGCTAAAAAGGGGCGTAATTCCGTTATGATTTGTTTCGAAGGTCACTACAGTAGTATCCCGTTATTTAAGTTCTGGTATTCATCTGTTTGGTTCAAGCTGAAATAATTCGTATTGCACATTGACTGCAGTTAATTCCACAAGGATGAAATTCGAAAACAGTTTTCAAGATAATCGTTACAATATTTCCACCCATCTCTCTCTCCGTTCGAAAAGTGTTGTGAGTAATCCAAAACAGAATTGTATAGGAAGTAAGTTTAATTATACTGTTTATGTATATATCAACATTTGGTTTTACACACACACACGCGCGCGCGCGCGCACGCACACAGTGATTGCTTGTTCTGATTATATTTCTCGAAGTAAAGTGTAAAACAACTTCAACTATTTTTACCTTTGTTGTTGTTGACTTCTTTTTAACGACTTTTGTTTTCTGTTGGTTTATTTGTTTTAAATTTTAATCTCAGGATCTTGGCAGGATTCTAGTTGAGCCAAGATTTTATGGAAGATATGGACACTTCCAAAGAGAGCTACTTTTAGAAGTAGGGGCAAGTCTATGTTTCTAGGCAGTTTAAACAGGCATCTTTCGAACTCAGGTTATCCAGTGCTCCAATACAAACTTGTATTTCTTCTGCAATTATTATTATTCCTAGTTTTTACATGACTTTTGTTTACTGTCGGTTGTGAACCAAGGTCTCGGAATCTTATCAAGATTCTGAAAGATCCAAGGTTGTATTATTATTATTATTATTTTATTCTATGTGTGTGAATGTATCAGAGTGTGTGTGTGATTGTGTGTGTGTGTGTGTGTGAGAGAGAGAGAGAGAGAGAGAGAGAGAGAGAGGGAGAGGAGTGATTGAGTGTGTAAGTGTGAGAGGGAATGTTTGTGAGGGTTTTTGTATGTGTGCGTGTGTGTGCGTGAAAGGAAGTGTGTGAATGTGTGAGAACACTTGTGTTTCTGAGAGAGAGAGAGAGAGAGAGAGAGAGAGAGAGAGAGAGAGAGGAGAGAGAGAGAGACAAACACCGCACATAACATTCATATCAAATCGGATATAACACACACACACGTAAACACGCAATCTAAACTGAAGTTAACAAAATGTCAAAATACAGCAATGGAAATGTAATCAAATATATGCTAAATACTTTTATTTAAAGAAAATGCAGAAATATAAATTAATGCAATGTACATATTACAGAAACATTCCTTAAGAACTATAATATTGAAACAAAAAAATAAAATGCAGCATTATAAAGATTTCAGTGATAGTCGAACACAGGGCTGCATTGGAATGTAATGCATTAATGTATTAAATAATAGCAAAAGCAAACATCCAAATACAAATAAAATTTATAAGATGGAGAAATATGATAACAAAAACTTTTGAGCACAAAATAACACAAACAAAAACAAAAATTATTGTATTCGTATAAGCAAAGAGGATTTAATATAACACAGTCTTGTAATACAAACTGGGGTTAGAAAACCCCAATCAAAATCTATTACTGTCAACAATGCACTTCCGCCAACAAATAACAGCAACATTTCCATAAAATAAACTAAAAGGAACCCTGCAGTTCTACCAACAAAATTAAGTAAAGTATTACAGGTAACAGCAAATGTTCCTTGAAATAACATTAACTCTACCAACAAAATTAAGTAAAGCATTACAGGTAACGGCAAATGTTCCTTGAAATAACATTAACTCCGCGAACAAAACTAAGAATCTCGAATCAAATTCCTTTGAGGAACTTACTTGCGATAGCATATCTAATCAAACTTCTACTTCAACAAACAAAACAAATCAATACACAAAATTATAAATGAAATCAAGCGTCGCATATAATACAGTTCGATGGGGACCACTAAAACAATATATATTATAACGGAAATATTGTTTCTAAAGATAGCATCAAAAATTATAAATAACTTTGGAGTTCCTTTGTTTTGGGTGGTAAGACAACCCGATTAAAAAGAGGATAACTATAAAATATATTATTGATACAAATAAATGCAAAAAAAACGTAAAGTTTCTAACACAATGCGAGGCTTAAATATCTGATCAGTGCACAAGAGTGATTTAAGAAGTAACTCACAAACCCATCGGAAGCCAAGGGCAATATTTGTATCTTGGGTGTGTGTGCGTGTGTGTATGTGTGAGGGTAATGCATGCAAACAGTTCTGCTGAGGAAAAAAAACAGTCGACACCTCACGACCAAACTGTGCACATGAAGCGCTAAATTTCTCACGACTACAATAAACAAACATAGCGCCAAATTTCTCGCAACTACATAGCGCCAAATTTCTCGCAACTACATAGCGTAAAATTTCTCGCAACTACAAACTACATAGCGCCAAATTTCTCGCAACTACAAACAACATAGCGCCAAATTTCTCGCAACTACAAACTGCATAGCGCCAAATTTCTCGCAACTACAAACCACATAGCGCCAAATTTCTCGCAACTACAAACTGCATAGCGCCAAATTTCTCGCAACTACACACTGCATAGCGCCAAATTTCTTGCAACTACAAACTGCATAGCGCCAAATTTCTTGCAACTACAAACTGCATAGCGCCAAATTTCTTGCAACTACAAACTGCATAGCGCCACATTTCTCGCAACGACAAAAAGCATAAAGTCAAATTTCTCGCAACGACAAAGAGCACAGCGCCAAATTTCTCGCAACGACAAAAGGCAAAGAGCCAAATTTCTTGCAACTACAAAATGCATAGCGCCAAATTTCTCGCAACTACAAAAGACATAGAGCCAAATTTCTCTCAACTACAAAATGTATTGCGCAAAATTTCCAGGGTTGTAGAGTCAGTCAAAAAAAATTTCCGACTCCCGAAATTATAGAAGTCTGACTCCAGCTGTAGTTTATTGCTAATATCATATGGCTAAAATTATATAGTTTTATGGAGTCATATGTGTGCGTATGGTATAGGCTTCAATAAATGAAAAAATGGCTTTCAAAGATTTAATTTTAAAACTAATTTTCAATCATGCAACAATATAAAACAAAACCCTGAAAATAATATTTTGGCTCTGAGGGAGGAAAATGAACGTTCCACAGTGACTAGAGAGGATGCTTTATGATGTGACAGCCATTTTGAATAATCTCGCATAGCAGGGTATTTTGATCTTTCAGCGTTCGATTCAGAAGTACGGTCAAATTTCCCAAACCCTTTCAGTGTTTTGTGAAAAATTAATTTTGAATTTAGTTAGACATGATGGAGTTTCTCTCACTCCGAACTTTTCCAAATTTAACTTCCGACATTTTGATCAATTCTGTATGTCTAGATATTTTTTCTTAACCTCCAACTTCGTGGTTACTGTTAATGAAGATGACTGAATGACTGTCACGTAGCGACCGGGCTATCGTCTCACCTTCTTGTCGTATACCTTTAATACGAACTTCTCATTTATACAACAGAATATTTTTGTTTTAATACCAACTTCTCATTTATACAACAGAATATTTTTGTTTTAATACCAACTTCTCATTTATACAACAGAATATTTTTGTTTTAATACCAACTTCTCATTTATACAACAGAATATTTTTGTTTTAATACCAACTTCTCATTTATACAACAGAATATTTTTGTTTTAATACCAACTTCTCATTTATACAACAGAATATTTTTGTTTTAATACCAACTTACAACAGAATATTTTTGTTTTAATACCAACTTCTCATTTATACAACAGAATATTTTTGTTTTAATACCAACTTCTCATTTATACAACAGAATATTTTTGTTTTAATACCAACTTCTAATTTATACAACAGAATATTTTTGTTTTAATACCAACTTCTAATTTATACAACAGAATATTTTTGTTTTAATACCAACTTCTAATTTATACAACAGAATATTTTTTGCTTTAAGCTCACTGTTTCAATAACGTTTAACTTGCGCTGCTTAAAATATACTGAATTAATAATAAACAACAACGATGTTATTTCAATTTTTTAGTCTTTTTTCACCCCTTTATATTTCAAACGTGGATCTGCCTTCGCCTCGAGTCTCATTAAATTCTGGGTCGGAGTTGAGACATTTTTACTGACTACGACTCCACTAGAAACAAAACCGACCCCACGACTCCGACTCCACAGACCTGTAAATTGTTCACAGCTACAAATAAACAAACTTTGTACTAAATTGCTCACAGCTACAAATAAACAAACTTTGTACTAAATTGCTCACAGCTACAATAAACAAACTTAGCGCCAAATTTCTCACGACTACAATGAGCAAACAAAGCAATAAATTTTTCGCTACTACAGATGAACAAACAATGCGCTAAACTGTACTAAACAAAACTAAACAATTGTACTGTGCCTGATTACGTTGTTGTTAATCCAGCATTATCATTGAACTTATCATTAACGTTTTGCTGTAAGTTGATTCTGTGAGTTCTGTCCAAGTGCCAAAATGGTGAAAATTAAAGCTTTACTTTGGTCTTGAGAATTCACAAAGATGATGTGTTGAGTAGCGCACATGCAGATTCTAGAACACTCCACATGATAGTGCTTTTGATAGTTCATACAAAGTTCTGGACAATTCTCCATGGTGTGCTTTGTGAGCACATCAAAGATTCTGGAACAGTTATGTAATATACCTAGAAGGGGTGCCATCATCTAATAAGAAAGACAGTAAATTGTTGCAAGCCGTGTGATTGTGAACATGTTCTGACCATCATTGAAAATGTTAACTACATTGACTATGATTTTTTTCTCTGAAACTCTACTCTCATCTCTATGATGATTTACATCCATGAACATTATTGTTTATGTTAATGTGACTGCTGGTGTCTATGGTAGGATAAACTCATTGATTGTCTTGCGTTAATCAAATATCGTTGTGAAGTGATGTAAATGTCAATGTTCTTTGAATTATATTCATAATTTGTATATTTGATTGTTGATTTAATAAGTTTATCATTAAATTTATTGACCTTCTTACAGATATTAATGACCATATGTTGAAACGATAGTGGGTAGATGGGGGCTCGCCAAATATAGATTAAAGGCGGATTTATCTTCTCCTTTGGTAAGACGTTTTCCACCTACGGAAATGCTGTGTGATGGTAAATGTTTGTCTTTAATGTTGTGGAAGAGATAAAATGTTTACAGCACCTGTATATCCGCCAAGTGAGAGAGACGAGTGGTGTCTTCTAGAGAATTATTAATAACATAAATTAAGATTATCTTCACTTGTAATTAGTTATGAATGATTAAATAAATATAATAATTATCAAAACCAATAACTAGGATGGCGTTGCGTTACACTTGTAAAGTGTAAACTCAGTCCTATAAAGACAAACAATACTAGTATAGTAGAGACACGGCCCTATAAAGACAAATAATACTAGTATAGTAGAGACACGGCCCTATAAAGACAAACAATGCTAGTATAGTAGAGACACAGCCCTTTAAAGACAAACAATACTAGTATAGTAGAGACCCGGCCCTATAAAGACAAATAATACTAGTATAGTAGAGACACGGCCCTATAAAGACAAACAATACTAGTATAGTAGAGACACGGCCCTATAAAGACAAACAATACTAGTATAGTGTACGTACGGTCCAATAAAGGCAAACAATACTAGTATAGTGTACATACGGTCCAATAAAGGCAAAGAATATGAGTGTTGTGTTGACACGGTCCCATAAACTCAAACAACACCAGTATAGTACAGATACGATCCTATAATGACAAACAATGCTATTATAGTACAGAGACGCTATATAAAAGTAAACAATACTATTATATTACAGACATGGTCCAGTAACATGTAAACGCGGCCATATAAAGGCAGCAATTCTAGTAAAGTGTAGATAACTGTCCTCCAAGGTAAATGTATCCTGTAGTATACTAGGTACAAACATACTTTGCAAGACCACAAAAATAACCGTTACGCAAAAATTATCGAATTATATAAATCAGTGCAGGAAGGCTCTCTGTGGTGTCTGCCATTTAAACTGACGTTTTCTTTCAAGTGTTCTCTCCCCTGGTGGAGAGAGAGAATACGATTGTGACTTGAAAATGAATCACCTAGTCATGTGTAGATTTGTAGGAGTTTGTAAGGTCGTGAAACATTTAGTTTCCAGGAGTCCGAGTAAAGAAAAACATTTCTCACGAGTGGAGTCATACAAGTTACGTCATCAAAGTCACATTATCATCCCTGCGTAACCGTCACAGTTCCTAATTCCACCCTACCCGAAACCTACCATCAGGAAAATGAAATGTATGAAATTGTAACAATCGGCCATAGCTGTACTTCACGAATATCAAACTATGGCATCTTCCATTACCGGAGTTTCACTTTACAAGTGAAGGACTATCAGGGTTTACTGGAGTTTCACTTTACAGTGAGGGCCTATCAGGGTTTAGAGGAGTACCACTTTACGAGTAAGGAACTGTCAAGGTTTAGAGAAGCTTCACTTTACGAGTGAGGAACTGTCAAGGTTTAGAGAAGCTTCACTTTACGAGTGAGGAACTGACAGGGTTTACGTTATGCATAGTTCAGACAGTGTATAGGTTGTAGTTTCACTCAGACCTACTTTTGTGTTTTTCATGCCGAGAGCGTAATCAAACTTTAACTTCCACAATGCGCGTCTCCGAGTCTCTTTCTCTCTAGCGTTTTGCATGCGCCAGCAAACCATGTTCATCCAGTAGAGAAACGGGTTCAGAGCAGAATTCAGAGGAAGAACAATGGTTGCAATAGCAATAACAGCTTCCCCAGCGATAGCGATTCCATTCACTGCCATAACTCCTACAATCCCTATAGGGAGCCAACACAGAATATTAAAAGTAATGATACTGTTCAGACGATGCGCAATCGCTAAGTCTTGTTCCATTTCGGTCGTAATCGTGACGGATAAGCTGTTCCAGAACAGGGACCAGTAGATGAAGAGCTCGCTGAAGATCATTAACATGATGAGAACAAGGTTCAAGACTATCATGATGCCGAATGAATAATGCGTGCCTTCAAACGCCTTTCTGGTGATAGGGAGAGGTATGCAAACATCTGATTGGCTATACAGATTCCAATGTGACGTCAATGGCAAAAATGGTAGAGTGCATAGAGTCATCACTAAGCTCCATGTTAATGCACACGCTAATTGCGCAGATCGTTTAAAGAAGCGCAAATGACTGCCAGGAAAGTGAAGTTTAAGAAAACCGTCCATCGAAAGGAAACAGACAATGAAGAGGGACATCTCTTTTGACACAAATGCCAGGAAGCCGGACAGTTTACAAGCCGTGCTATTCTTCCACGTCACGTCCTCCGAGAGATAATTATCTCGGTATTTCCAGTCTGCCACGCCAATCATCACAAGGTACACGCCCATCAGAAAGTCAGACACGCATAGATGTGTAATGAAGACGTTGTGTGCACGCGGTCTTGTCGCTTTAAGAGCGATAACTAGGTAAAAGAAACATCCAGTGTTTCCTGTCAAAGCCAACATAGCAAAGACAAACAAACAAATTCGGTAGCCATTCGAACGCAAAAGAGGTTCACAGGAAGAGAGTTCGTCAGTTGGAGCTTGGCAGTTGAGATTCAGTGCACCTGCCGGCAACAGAGCAAGACAGCAAAGCTTATAGTCGTCAGCATAAAGAGTCTCCAGACTGCTCAGGCCTTGAAACATGTCACGTGGATAATCAGCAATCGGACATCCACGAAGGTCGAGCAGCCTCAACTTGCTCAGCGGTTTAAAGCAATCTGTTTGTAATCTCACGATACCGCTGTTCATCAGAGTCAAGTTCTGAAGATCAGGGATAAGTGTAAAAACATTCATGTTTAATTCATAAATATAGACCTGGGTTAGGTCCAGGGAAATCAGTTTGTGAAAGAGACTTGGTGCTAAACTGTCAACATTAAATATTGAAACTAATGGATTTCCTGCCAAAGATAATAACCGAAGATTTGTGAATCCACGCAAGAACTGAGAAGAGATGTTGTTAATAATGTTAAAGCCAAGGTCGAGGATTCTTAAATTATTTAATATTATATCATCCAGTTCTTTCAAGCCACAATGGCTAAGGTTGAGAAGTATCAGGAATGTGTTGGTACTGAAAGCGGCTAGGGCCATGCCAGTGCTGTGCGCATCCACGTAGCGAATGTCAGGGTATTCCTGTGTTCGGAAAGGCTGCGTGCAGACGAAAGCATGCCCGTGACAGGTGCAGTTCTCTGGACACTTCAAATCACATAACAGTTCGTCGTCGTGCTGCGGGCACTGGAAAATTCCGTCGCACACGTGACTGGTGTGTACGCACACACCGGAAGCACGACAGCGGTAGTACCCGCGACACGTACGACTGTCGCAATCTGCCTCGTCCTCGTGACCTGGGCAGTCGTACACGCCGTTACAACGGACATAAACGGGCAGGCAGTACCCTGTGTTTGGACAGAGAAAATGAATTTCCGGACAAGCTTTGCCAACCCGAGGATTTTCCTGGACAAAAGGTTTCATCTTGTATGTTCCGCGCCCATCAAATTCTATTACAGCAGGAGGGGGCAAACTCTTAAATGACACGTCATATATAGTTTTACCGTAAGTATCGCTGTTCGCTATGCAGTTCCTCTCGTCCGCTCCGTCAAAGCAATGCTCCAAGCCGTCGCAGATCAGTTCGTTCTTCACGCACTAGCCCACGAAAACGAAGTGAGAACAATCTTTACAGCAGCCAAAACAGAAAACGAAGTGAGAACAATCTTTACAGCAGCCAAAACAGAAAACGAAGTGAGAACAATCTTTACAGCAGCCAAAACAGAAAACAAAACCAAAGAAACCCAACAAAACAAAAATGTGTCTGTCCACGTCGAAAATTGTTGTTTAGACATGTTTAAAATGCTTGTTATTTTTCACAACTGAATGCACTTTAAATCATTAGTGCTCTCTGGTATCACAGGAATAGGTGCGCACGATAGATGGCGGGTGGCGGTATTACACACAAAAAAGTGGGGTTTTTTATTTCAAAATAAAAGCGGTACAAAAGACAATGACGCATCAAGGTCACGGGGCGGACATCGATGCGACGCGGCGGTGGTGGTTCGGATAACCGACGCTCTACTATAACTGTTAAAAATACAAGCACGTGTCCTCCTCCGACTGGCTTCATATAATGAATATATACACTGCAAGAGTTAATGAAAGGAAGTAACATTTTCATTCCAAAGAGATTTTTATTTAGAATAAGATACTTAATAAAGAAGATCTTAATTCTTTTGACAATTCCCATATATTGACTTCGGAGGTCAGCGACGTTTGTATGCATATGACCTTTGACACCTTATAAATTCTAAGCCTTTCGACGACGTCGGCAATCTTAATATTAGTAAGATGCGGCAATACTATATTAAAGTATTAAAAGCAAAATAGCGTGCTTTAATTTTCATTCACTTCTGATAATGTTACAGTTTATAATTGGTCATACCGTGTGTGTGATATTACAGAGATATCGTTCTGCTAATATCTACTTTTATTTCGGGTTTACTATGAAGTATTATTCTTTTAATGCGTATTGAAATTGATTATTATTATTATTATTATTATTATTATTATTATTATTATTATTATTATAGCAATTAGTTAACGATGATGTCACAGTTCTTTAAAGATAGGTGGATGGATGGATGGATGGACGGGCGGACGGACGGACGGACGGATGGACGAGTGGGCTGATAGATAGATAGATAGATAGACACACAGATAGATAGATAGATAGATAGATAGATAGATAGATAGATAGATAGATAGATAGATAGATAGATAGATAGATAGATAGATAGATAGATAGATAGATAGATAGATGAAGTTAAAGAACGTAAAACTATATGGGATTTATTTTGTCCTATCAGTCGATTGTTTCACACAATTAATTAATTATCTTACCTGTGAGCTACTGCAGCGTGTCAGTGCACTTTGGTAGCATGGCTGGAAGACACAGAACGTCTCGTCACTCGAATCACTGCAGTCATGACGATAGTCACAAACCAGGGTATACAGTACCCACTCCCTTTTGTTTTCACAAGAGAAAGATGGAGGAAGTGACGTCATTGAAGCGTTACAAGACGCGTGACTCTGGGCCCAGCAGAGACTCTTCACATCACATGCAAAGAATGTTTGAGTGAAGTGACCTTGTGGACATCGCACAAATGTCTTAGTTACGTTCAAATATGTGTATCCCACTGATAAATTTGTCTCGGGGGCTTGCCCCTCAAAATTTATGGATTCTTTTTTCTCATCAATATTTAACACAGGTAGAAACTGACATAAAATAGCTTGAAAATGCGATGTGGCACAGTCATCGGCATATACAACAAGGTTGGTTTTTATTAAGCCATGTTTGAGATAGGCACACTTTGGCCTGGACCGATAGCTGGAAATATTAGCGGAATAAGCAATAGAGGAGTCAGGCCATTGCCACGCGTATTTGTAGCTGACAGAAAGGAAGAGAAACGTTCTTTGTTACAAATGTCATTCACAGCTAGGATGTGAACTAATCTTTCTTTTGTCACTTCTGAACGTTAAACAATAGGTTTTGATTGCATTGTCTAGTACTGTTGGCACTTACTTTGCTTTTTCAGTTTAGTCCTTTTGCACGGTGCATGTATATGTATGTGCATATGTACATGTGTATATATGTGCATATAAGTATTATGTAATTGTGTGTGTGTGTGTGTGTGTGTGTGTGTACAGTTTGTGTATATGTGTATGGTATGTGGGTATAATATGTGTGAATATCTGTATGTGTGCGTGTGTGTGTGATAGAACACCAAAATAATTTGAAGTGAATAATAAGTGAGAGAAAACATGACTATATTGTACTTACACTGCATTCATTGTAGGAAGGCTTGGACTTGACATATTATTTTCCTATATTATTATTTATTTATTATTTTCCTATTTTATTATTTATTAATTATTTTCCTATATTATTATTTATTTATTATTTTCCTATACTATTATTTATTTATTATTTTCCTATATTATTATTTATTTATTATTTTCCTCTATTATTATTTATTTATTATTTTCCATATTGAGAAAATGTCTAGAAGAGCGTTTACAAAAAACTCACGGCCAGTTGACTGCAATTTTGATAAATCGGCATATGCAGACAATTTATTTGTTTATCTTACTAACAATTACTTTGCAATAATATTGGTTACGGACGAGAAGGCGTAGAAGGCTCCATAATTGGCAGTTGAGATAGTGTGTGTGTGTGTGTGTGTGTGTGTGTGTGTGTGTGTGTGTGTGTGTGTGTGTGTGTGTGTGTGTGTGTGTGTGTGTGTGTACCTGAATAGTCAAGCTGTTTACATTTTCTTATAGGCTGTTAAGATTTTTAAGTATCCTGTGCTCTTGATTGTTCTGTAACATTATAAGGTCAAGGTGCAAAACTTTTCGGGTTTCCCAAACATTACTTTATTGTACCTGTGGCACAGTAAATTTGCCTCTCCCTATTTCTAAGCTTCATTGTTATAAAAATTGTCGAAGTGACCTGACCTTGGGCACTCCTTAGGATGGTATTTTTGTAAGTGTGAGAGTTGGAGTAAAAACTCGAGTTGAGAATATGTTAGAAATTGCTGATGCAATGGAAACCAGTTCCAACTGGATGAGTAGTTTTTATTATTTAATGGTTAAGATTTACGGGAACAAGACCAACATTGGGCTGAGATCAAAGATTTATCTGCTGTAGAGAATTCTATTGTCTAATCACTTGAATTTGCTACACATGAGCATCTTAGTTCTCAATTTGTAAAAATAATAGTCGACTTGCATAATACATCTCTACGTAAAATGCAACTATAACATATCAGTAGTAAAAATGCATGAAATATTTCTAAGTTCCTTCTCCATCAATCACTCAGTTAACTCATCATTAAGCTACTGGCTGACTTTCACGACCGGACTTCTTTCAACTCCAAATTCAAGTGAATAGACAATAGAATTCTCTACAGCAGATAAACTTTGATCTCAGCCCAGTGGCTGGTCTCGTTCTCATAAATTTTAACCATTGGAAAATAAAAACTACTCCTTCAGTTAGAACTGGTTTGCATTGCATCAGCAATTTCTAGCATATTCTAAACTCAAGTTGTTTACTCCAACTCTGACACTTACAAAAATACCATCCTAAGAAGTGCTCAATGTCGTGTTACTTTGACAATTTAACAATTATGTTTATAAATATGGATAAGCAAATTTGGTTGTTTGGATAAGGAAACAAGATGGTTGTTTGTCCTAGTTTAGAGCAGGGCAGGTATTTGTGTTACTGTTAAAGATTTGTGTATGCTGGAATGACAAAGAGGGCATAAACTAATTTGTATTCTTCTCCACAATGAACGTTGTGAAGGTAATCTCTAAGTAACAATATAGTTGTTGTAATTATCTATTCCAGGAGTTCTAAATGTCAGGAAAATCTAAATACATGAATGAACGATATCACTAGTCTTACTTTGAAAGACAGAAAGTGCCAGTCTGGCAGCAAGCTCTGAATGGTGGGAGGAAACTGCAAAAGATGAGAGTCCAACATCTCCAGTATTCACAATCGGGCAACAGAGAAGTAAAGGAACCTCATGGCGTTAATCCTGAGGATTTATTCATATACGAGTTTCTACTGAGGTGATCACTTTCTGCGTTGATAAGAGAACGAGTTAAATATAACTGTTGTATAAAGAGAGACAACTCGTGTTAAATAAGAAATAGGAAAATCGATCCACTAGTAGTGAACTGTTTGATGGCTAGGACTCTCTTACCTGACGACTTCGTAAGCGGATGAACACAGCTATACCGCGTTAGGATACAGTGTTGGGGCAATTTCATTACACTGAAGCTCGAACTGCATAACTAAAATATTTTATCATTTGTGTAACTGCATTATTGTTATATTCTGATAGATAGTGCCCTGCCCTTCAGCCAGAATAATTAAATTTCTCCTTTTAAAAAAAATCTTTAAATCTCTCTATCTTTTTAGAAATCTGTGTTAGTTGATTATAACAAAGCGTGCTTGTAATGTGTTGTACTATTGTTCTATGTTCATAATTATTGATAAATGGATTCACTCCCCTGTCTGTAGGCTCGAGACATTCCAATCTGGAATGAAACCCTATTGAAAATTATTGTGTTTAAAATGTGACGGGCTTCTTTGGGGGAATTATGGATAATAATCTTAAAAATACTATTACTGTTCAAAACAGGGTAAACACAAGTACGAACAATACAAACTATCTAAAGACACAGGTTAGTGTTTAAGTATTACATGTGGGGCAATCCTTGAGGGGCTGTCTGAAGTCCAATTACTGCATAGCTCCACATAAATCCAGAATTTAGAAATTGCACGAAAGAGCGCCACAGTTCCCACGTTTTGAGAGCTGGCAGGCTGGACCCCCGTTGCTGACAGAGGTCAGCAGCCTCATCCCACGACACCGATCTGTCTGTTTTTACGTACTCGAAGCAGCTGTCATAAACCGTTATGAAGCCCAGGCCACACCTTTCCATCGTGTAGGGACAGGTCAGCTCGTCTTCACCTCGTGCACACTGGACCTTCAGGTCACACAGGAAGTGACGACTAAAGTCTGTCCAGTGAGGCACAGAGCAGTTCCACTTCCCATCAGGCGCCTGTTCTGGCAAATTTGTCGCACTGTGGAACGAGAAGATCAGCCTCACAGATGTGACTCCCACACTACGCGTGCAGGCCAGACGCACGAAAAATGCACTGGTTTGCAGCAGAACAGCAGGGGGGATAATTTCGTCGCAGGAGTGCCATACTCTGTCACCACCGTCATCACGTCCCTTGTACAGATACAAGCCATACAAAGCACAAGGCTCGTTACTGTACATGTACTTGACAACACTGATCAGAACTGAGTGGCCTGACGTCACTGGTATCCGTATCCACTTGTCCCCGACGTTATCTGGGCAGCCTAAATTCGAGCGGCAAAATATGCATTCAACAGGTTGTATATAACCTGAAACAGATAACTCAAGCAGCACATTCTGGAATAATTGACATCGCTTTGGTAGCATCTATTGTAACATAAATAAATAAATAATAAAAACTAATAATAAAAATCAATAAATACATGTGTTTTTTTATTTTAAAGTATATGTGTGTGTTGTATACGTGACCACATAAATAAAAAAAACATTTACAGAGAAGACATTTGGTATTGAACTTGACTTAAGGCTTGGGTTGAGTGTTTTGTGTAGAAACAGTCTCATCTGCAGCCAACTGAATATTAGAGAAATGATTTCGTGAGTGTTATACTAATACTGTTCCTTGCAAGTTGTCCAACGACTGTGTAAGGTATTACATTTCAAGCATTGCAAAAACTGCATATTTAGATCATATCATAAGTGAAATTCATGAGTAACACGTCAATATTTGATTACCTTTTGTAACTCTAAATGTCCGGAGACTATGAGGGTAGTTAAACGTTACTAGTTGCACTTTTATTTATCAACCAGAATAAAGCAGCATAAAGCCAGTAGTATGGTCTTGTTTGTTTTGCAGCATAATCTCCTTCATTCACCCGTATCCCGCCAAACAAGGACGTGCATACGTACCTGCATGGTAGAATTTCCTCAGGACGACTACAGGACTACTGGAGGGCAAGAGTTTCCACTTCAGTTTCTGCTGCCAAGGGACTCTTTCAGGGGATCAAAGATGTGTCAATCCAAGTGCGATTAAGAGAATTGGGGGAAGATTGAGCACTTTCCATTCCAGAGTTGAAACGATAATGGCCGTATGAAGACGAGGGTTATCAGGCAAACAAAGCACTCCTCATGACAACATGGCTGCCTTGTGACAACAGGGCTACCTTGTGACAACAGGAGCTATTCTTTGGGAGAACAGGCTACCTCATGGCAGCAGGGCTACCCATCGGGACAACAGAGGTACCTTGTGACAGAAGGGCTACCATTTGGGACAACATTGCTACCTTTAGTTACAGCAGGACTACTCCGTGCCAGCATGGTTACCCTTCAAGACAAGAGGGCTCCCCTCTGGACAATATGGCTACCTCTCAGGACAAAAGGGTAACCTCGTGACAAGGCTACCGTTTGGTACAACAGGTCTACCTTGTGACAGCATGGCTACCCCTCGGGACAACAGGGCTACGTCCTGACAACAAGGCTATCTCGGGACCTCAAGGTTACCTCGTGACAGCAAGGCTACCCCTCGAGACAAAAGGACTAACCCTCGGGACAAGAGGGCTAACCCTCTTGATGGCAAACGTGGATGGCATTGCCTTGTGGCTTCCTTTATAGTTTGAAGGTCATGATTGTAGCATTTACCGTTAGACCTGTTGGAGGAAAATCCACTAGAATAAGTCCACGCCAGTCCCCACAAAATGCTCTCTGTAATTTTTCCAGTTCAATTTTGACTTTGATTCTTATGAGAACAAGTATGCCGCCAGTCGTTATTGGAATTCTTCGACTCAGAAGTGTGACGAAGTAGCCAGGTTTGCAGGCTGTTACGAATAACCACAACGTCACCCCACCCCTCCTTGTGATGTTTCTCTTAATTGCTGCTACCCATGGTCACTGACATCTTCAGACATGTGTTTTGTTACCCACAATGTGAAATTATGGTAACCGTGGATGACTGTTTCAAAACTGCCAACGATAATCTTTTCATGAAGTCCTTCACAGCAATGCTGTGATTGTGACAGAACTGCCAACGATAATCTTTTCCTGAAGTCCTTCACAGCAATGCTATGATTGTGACAGAACTGCCAACGATAATCTTTTCCTGAAGTCCTTCACAACAATGCTATGATTGTGACAGAACTGCCAACGATAATCTTTTCCTGAAGTCCTTCACAACAATGCTGTGATTGTGACAGATTAACTGTTCGGCACTGTCGAGTGTTTTATTGAGTTACTGCTATCAGTCTCGCATGGCTTCACTCCAAATCATTTACTGATTCGTGACCGATTTTGAATTTTTCACACAAGTATTCCAGAATTATTCCAGAAGACATTCTTCTTTAACTGTTCCAACAGTCTGCTGCACATTTCTTCCTTCTTTCGTCTAAAACTTTATAACACATTGCTGTTCCAATGCAGATGCGACTTGCTGGGACGCCATATTGTTTATACCCATAATGCTTTACTTCTAAACGTGTGCAGTCCTGTCCTTAGTGTTCGCAACAAGTGACAGTTAAGTCCCCTAGAAGCTAATGTGGCTGGTTGCTCATTTATAACTAAAAGTGCAGTTGAAATGGAGCCACTATCGAAAACAGATCTGAAGTTCAGTTCTCTGTGTATTTCAAAACCCACTTGTGTGTATGCGTGTGTGTTTTATGGTGCTGTAAGATGGAAGTTTCCCCCATCTTTAAAATGTAATGTTTAAATCTTTTAATCTAAAATGTTATGATGATATGTTACATGTGACACTATTATTCAGAAAAAAAACTACTCATCCACTTGGAATAGGTTTGGATTGCATTAGCAAGTTCTAGTATATTCTCCATCTGAGTTGTTTACTCCAACTCTGGCGCCCATAAAAGATCATCATAAGCAGTACACAACGTCGGGTTACGTTAACATTTACATCAAATATATAATTATTAAGTTTAGAAATAGGGATAGGCAAATGTACTCCGTTGCACATATATTATTAAACTCTGTATGTTGAAGTGACAGTGGGTGGATGGGGCTCATTATATATTATTAAAGACGGATTTGTAAGAAGTTTCCACCTGCAAAAATATTGTGTGTCAGTAAAATGTCTGTCTTATTTTTGTGGAAGAGTAAAGACTTTACTACACTGTATAAACTATATAGCCGTATAGCCAAGTGAGTGTCGAGTGGTGTCCCCTGGGAGATTTATTAAAAAACATAAAATAAAATTTCTGGATGATTATTATTAATAATCATAATCAGTAAGGATGGGATGCATGCCCACAAACTTCAATAATAAAGATAGGAAGGATAAGCTGACAGAGTTGAATGGTCAGTATCTCTCATGTGACCACTGAGAAAGTTGCTTGATGTTAAGCCATACGGCTTATTAAAAGATAGTTTATTTTTAGCTGTACCCTGTGATTAATTTTAACATTTCATGCATATAAAAAATTTTCATTCAGATAAGCAGTCATTGCTCATCTTTCAGAAAATATTGATTACACATACACACATACACACACACACACACACACACACACACACACACACACACAAACACACACACGCGCGCACGACTGAATGCTCAGTACATGCCATTTGGAGAGAGAGAGAAAAAAAAACTGGTGAATTAATTAACAAATAATATGTGAGTCACGTATACTGATAACAAAGTACATCTTATTTGAAAAAAGTGACGTATATTGACAGCAAAAACATAATTTATGAAAGTGACGTTTAGTGACAGCAAAAAGCATAACTTATGAAAGTGATGTATAGTGACAGCAAAAACATAACATGAAAATGACGTACAGTTACATAAAAACATAATTTATGACAGTGACGTATAGTGACAGCACACATATAATGCATGACAGTGATTTATGATGATAGCACAAACAAAACTTATGAAAGTGACGTGAAAGCAAATCATAGCTTATGAAAGTGACGTATAGTACAGCAGAACATAACTTTTGAAAGTAACGTATAGAGACAGCACAAACATAACGTGTGACAGTGACATATAATGATAGCACAAACATAACTTATGAAAGTGACGCATAGTGACAGCAAAAACATAAGTTATGAGAGTGACAGATACTAATAACAAAAACATATCTGAAGAAAGTGACAACAAAAATATACAAATTGATGTATACCGAGAGCAAATGCAAATCTTAAAGAAAGCTTTTTATATTGGCTGGAAGGGGATATCTTATGAAAGTCATGTACAATGACAGCAGAACGATGTGAGAATAACGCAAATAGACAGCAATGCGTTACGTCATAGTAAGTATATTTGCAGCAATGCATTATGTAAAAGTCAGTACATCTGCATCTGCAGCAATTCATTACGTGAAAGTAGATATATCTGCGGCAATGGATTACGTCATAGTAAGTGCATCTGCCGCTATGCATTACGTCATAGTAAGTACATCTGCAGCTATGCATTACGACATAATAAGTACATCTGCAGCAATGCATTACGTCATAGTAAGTACATCTGCAGCAATGCATTACGTCATAGTAAGTACATCTGCAGCAATGCATTACGTCATAATAAGTACATCTGCAGTAATGCATACCCTGTGATGGCGATGTATAGTTGATCTGAAAAGCCCGTGATGGGTTGGTGTTAACCACACTCAAAAATTCAAGAGACCAAGAAAAGGCTGTGGATGTGTTTCCCTTAAGTTCAAAGGTCACAAGGTTAGTATAACTAAATCCTGACACCGGGTACTTGTCTCCGCTGGATAATAGAAATGTTGGGTAGTCAGGCCTATCAAACACGGACAGTTTGGTCAGCATTTCGTCAGATTTAGCTTTGTGAATCATTACTTTCATTTTCTTTTCCGGTGGTAAACTCACTTCAATCCAGCAAAGTCCAATGGAATTTAGACTAGATCCGTTTTGTAGAGTTTCTTTTGTTGTATTGCTGGGTTGATAATTAAGGGAAATGTTTCCACTCTCAGCATTAAATCTTAATTGTATCCGTTTTGTAAAACAGGCGGCAAAGTCTTCCGTTGACACAATGATACTGGTATTTCTGGAATAGTACGGCGTATCATTTGTCTTCACGTCTGACTGAAGGAGGCTGATAGAAGAACCTGATGTTCCCCTATAAGAGGATTGCGTTACCGTGAGAGAGGTCAAAGATGATGGTCTATCATAGGTAAAAGTATTTGGCTTGGTACTGGTTAAAGTTAATGGTCTATCATAAGTAAAAGTATTTGGCTTGGTACTGGTTAAAGTTAATGGTCTATCATAGGTAAAAGTATTTGGCTTGGTACTGGTTAAAGTTAATGGTCTATCATAGGTAAAAGTATTTGGCTTGGTACTGGTTAAAGTTAATGGTCTGTTGTAGGTAAAAGTGTACAGCTTGGTATAGGAAAAAGTGGAGAGTGTGTTTTCTGAGTCCGACTCGGGGGAATCCGCAATAAAAATCTGTCAAACAAATAATTTTAAAATGTTAAATTAATAAAATGTTCAATATATATTTACAAAATAGAAATAAAAAATAGAATCAAATATTAGAGCGATGAAACACTGCATGCACCGAGTGGGGAATGAACTCGTACCCAATGCAGTGCTTGCCTGTGAGAGAAAAGAACATCGTCCACAAAATGAAAAAAATATTTTTTAATTAAAAAAAACACACACATACACGCATTCACAAAGAACTAGACAGAAAATTTGAATTCAATAAAATAAAATAAAACATTTATTAATAACCCAAGACGTAACAATGCGGCTAAGATATAAGCTAACTCATCTACACACTGAGTAACGCAGCGGAAACAAACATGCAAAATTAATTCAAGCACAAAATAACAGTTAACAGTTTCGCTGCAGAACAAAATGTCGACGCATTCACGTGGCAATTTGCAACAACAGTAGAATGGTACTCAGCACTTAACTCACAGTACTTAACTCGCAGCACGTAACTCACAGCACTTAACTCATAGCACTTAACTCATAGCACTTAACTCACAGCACTTAACTTATCCAGAAGAGATACTAAACGTTTTTTATTGGTCCCATATGGTCATTCCAAGGTCGAGAAGGTCAATTGACGACGAAAAGATTACTGCAGTTCCTGTAGGGAAAGAAGTCAACGAAAACAAACTAAGACACTAAAATAGTCAAGCCAAACAAGTCAACGAAAACAAACTAAGACACTAAAAGAGTCAAGCCAAAGAAGTCAACGAACACAAACTAAGACACTAAAATAGTCAAGCCAAACAAGTCAACGCAAACAAACTAAGACACTAAAATAGTCAAGCCAAAGAAGTCAAGGAAAACAAACTAGGGCACTAAAATAGTCAAGCCAAACAAGTCAACGAAAACAAACTAAGATACTAAAATAGTCAAGCCAAAGAAGTCAAGGAAAACAAACTAAAACACTAAAATAGTCAAGCCCCAGAAGTCAACGAAAACAAAGACATTAAGTAAAAGAAGTCAAGGAAAACAAAGACACTAAAATAGTTAAGCCAAAGAAGTCAAGGAAAACAAACTAATACACTGAAATAGTCAAGCCAAAGAATCAAGGAAAAATAAGACACTAAAATAGTCAAGCCAAAGAAGTCAATGAAAACAAACTAACAAACTAAAATAGTCAAGCCAAAGAAGTCAAGGAAAACAAACTAAGACACTAAAATAGTCAAGCCACTGAAGTCAAGGAAAACAAACTAAGACACTAACCCAAAGAAGTCAAGGAAAACAAACTAACAAACTAAAATAGTCAAGCCAAAGAAGTCAACGAAAACGAAGACACTAAAATAGTCAAGCCAACTTTCTACACAGTCTTTCACATACTCTTTAGTTTCATCTGCTATGAGGCTCGTCCCTTCTATCGCCTTCTTCCCCTCTTCCTCTGCAGAGAGGCCCATACCTTCTACCACCATCTTCCTCTCTTCCTCTGCAGAGAGGCCCATCCCTTCTGCCATTGCCTTCCCCTCTTCTATCTACTTCAGTCTTTCTTCTAGTGTAATTTCTAGTTTTAAATTTGTAAAAATAACTCTACTCTAGTCACACAACAACTTAATGTTCTGGTGAGCTATCTGTCTGATTCAGAAAAAAATATCCAAACACATTCAAGCAACTGATAAACTTTAAATCTATTTACTTACAATGCACAATCAATATAATGATATAATTTCTCTACATCAATAATGGAAATTATGGTAATACATGTATAAATACAATATGCAATCAATAATACAAAATTCAAAAGGTTAATCAAAACGTTCACAGAGAACAAAGGATAGACAAAGCAGGACATATTCTAGAATCTAGATAGTCTCATAAAAATAATGAGTGAGATAAGACTCCTTTCTAAATGTCTATTTCGCTAGTCAATTATATCTTTTCTTCTGGCTTTGTTTTTAGTCCAGGATTCCTGATTTAAGTTCCTTAGCTAAAACATTTCTTTTTCAACAATTGTTTATCACATTTACAAATTCCAACAAGCCTTTACAGTAAGGCCACCAATGCAGTCTGCTTCAACGCCAGTTAGGAGATTAGTTCATGACAACAGTGGGAGTCAGACAAGGCTACTTACTTTCGCCTATAGTTTTCAACATCGTCCTTGAAAGAATCATGACAGATGCTTTGGAAGACCATGAAGGAACTGTCAGTATTGGAGGCAGAACAAAACGAACTTACGCTTTGCCGATGACATCGATGGCCTTGCAGGAAATGAGGAGGAGCTAGCTCAGTTGGTGTAAAAACTGGACTGGACAGCTACTGCGTTTGGTATGGAAATCAGTACAGAGAAGACCAAATTGATGACCCATAAACCAGTGGCATTTGGCAATGACATCATGACTGGTGATCAGAAATTGGAAATAGTTAATAAATTCATGTACTTAGGAGCCATCGTGACAGACGAGGGAGCAAAACCTGAAATATTGTCCAGGAATGTGATGACAATACAACAGTGGCAAGGCTGAAGACAGTTTGGAAAGACAGAAACATTTCACTCAGCTCAAAGATCAGACTGATGCACTCCTTGGTTGTTGTATCTGTGTTTTATATGCCTGTGAGGCATGGACCCTCACAGTGGCTCTCGAAAGGAGGATACAAGCTACTGAAATAAGATGCTTTCGAAGGTTGTTTGGCATTTCGTATAGAGATTTTGTTACAATGAAATGGGAAACAGAATTAGGCAAGCCATTTGGGCTGTATGAAGAGCTATTGGCCATTGTGAAAAAATGCAAAATGAAATGGTATGGGCATGTCACATGACCAACAGGGCTTGCCAAGACAATCATACAAGGTATTGTGCAAGGAGGGCGAAGGAGAGGAAGACAGAGGAAAAGATGGAAGCATAACATCTCAGAGTGGACAGGACTGAAACTGAGCAATACGGTAAGATTAGCAGAGAACAGAATGAAATGGAGGAAACTAGTTGTCAGGTCATCAGTGGTGCCCCAACGGTCGACAAAACTAAGGGTTAGAGAGAGAGAGAGAGAGAGAGAGAGACAGACAGACAGACAGACAGACAGACAGACAGATAGATAGATAGATAGATAGATAGATAGATAGATAGATAGATAGATAGACAGATAGATAGATAGATAGACAGATAGATAGATAGATAGATAGAATGTATTTTATACCACTAAGTTGAAGATGTCATATTTGTGAGCGTTTCTATTTACGCTCGAACTTAAACACTTACGTCTATACAATGTTCACTTCTTACGTTTTGCCAGTCCACATTTATCTAATATTTCTTTCTTGTTTGCTCAGTTACTAAACTAAAATAGCTTTATATAAGATATACCTGCATAGGTTCCTCTTCATCTGCTCTGAAAGACTTCATTATTTTATTAATTTCATAATTTAATTTACGATGCCTCTTATAAATGTGAAAGTTTTCATCTCGTGTTGAAAGATAAACTATAAAGGGACCAAACAACTAATATCAAAATTGTCTCCCTTACCGTGCTTCTTGTGGTGACGCCATCAGATATGCCATCTGTTGTCATGTTGTCTCCTCTAGCTGACGTCACCAGTGTCAAGAAAAACAAAATCACATGAACACGTAGCACCATTTGACCTTTCATCAACTGGACGTCAAACTCTTGATACCCACCAAAGAAACACACACAACAGTAATATATTTTTTTAAAAACATATCTGCATCAGTAATAAAACAAAGAACTAGATTACTAAAATACTCAAATAAAATACTTACTTTCGAAAGATCTGAGTTATTAAAATTTAAAAATCTTAAGTAAAAGTGTTATATCCATGATGGGCAATTAATACGTCTAGTCTGTGCATTTTTTTCTTTCTTTTTTTTTTCGGGGTGGGGTGGAGTGGGGAGGTGTATAAAAATTTTGTGTTGTGAATTATCATGCCTAACGCCCGCGCCCCATAATGTTCGGTTAAAGGCACCACTATTACGGATGATGTTAACGAATGTACTGACCATTTAAGCTGATAAAGTTGCGAACATACCCAAGAGCCCCCACAGTGGTATAACTGACAATTAACAGAACAAAGACATTACAAACAATAATATAGCACTCACAGAAGATTAATATTAAAATAGTACATGAACATTATCGTAGTATGCTAACATTATCACAGTAGAACTATATTAGTATAGTAGACTAACATTAACTATATCACATTCGAAGAATCTTTGGATTAGTATCTGTAAATCTGTAGCTAATCGTGATTATATTATATTTGTAAATAACTCGTCACAATTGGGTTAAGGTAGTATTTCTTAATAAGATCTGCTTCAGTTCATATTTGTAATTGTGTTTAAATTAGTTAATATTTCTAATTAGATCTGCTAATTAGTTACTATTTGTAATTGTGTTTAAATTAGTATTTCTAACTAGATATAATTACACTTCAGTTAATATTTGTAATTCTGTTTAAATTATTTTTCTAATTAGATGTAACTAGGTTTCAGTTAGTATTTCTAACAAGATAAAATATTACTTTAGTTTTTCTAACTAGACGGTAAGTGTAAGTTAAACTTTCAAAAAGTTGCAACTAGGTGTAAGTTAGCTTTTCTAACTAGCCGTTACCAAGATTAAGTTAGTCTTTCCAACTAGCTGTTACTATGTGAAATCATTATTTCTAACTGGCTATAACTAGATGTTAGTAGTAGTAACTAAGCGTAACTAGATGAAAGTCAGTATTTCTAGCTATTGTGTCTAGGTGTAGGCTGGTTTTTCTAAGAGGCTGTAAGTAGGTAAAAGTATTTCTAACTAGCTGTAACTAGATGTAAGTCAGTATTTCAAACTAGCTGTAACTAGCTGTAAGTCAGTATTTCAAACTAGCTGTAAGTAGATGTAAGTCAGTATTTCTAACTTATCGTTTTCTGTATCCATTACTTCCGTCGACTCAGTATTGACTGTACGTTGATTCACTGTTGCGCACAATCTCTTAAGGATAATAACAATTATCTTCCCGTTGTATACAGTTATTAAAGCCCACAGTGCATTTTAGAATTTCTACATAAGGAGTTGAATACTAGTAGATGAAAACATTACCGAAAATGTTTACCGTTCCCGTAAAAAACGGATCATCAGAGAAAATCTTTTACAAATGGGAAATTCATTGAACGCCCACACGACAATGGTTGTTAGCCCGCACTGGGTGTTGTAATGTCTTTTTAAATACAAACGGTTGTTGTATTGTATTTTACTAAAAAACTAAATACTTCATCTTCTGAATGCTGCATTATTTATTTCGTAATTGTTATTAATCTATTGTGTGACTAAAGCAGCATTTACACACTATGGCTGCAGTTTGATTCAAAATATCTCAGTTGCATGACTAAAGTAGCATTTACACACTATGGCTAAAGTTTGATTGAGAATGTCTCTGTTGCATGACTAAAGTAGCATTTACACACTACGGCTATTATTTGAATGAAAGTGCCGATGTTGTATGGCTAAAGCAGCATTTACACACAACGTTTATCGTTTGATTTAAAGTGCCTAATAAAGCAGCATTTACAGGCTATGGATAATGTTTGATTGAAAGTGTCTCCGTTGTATGACTAAAACAGTCTTTGCACGGCACAGCAATTGTTTGATTAAGAAAGTCTACGTCATATGACACACCATGTCTATCGTTTGATTGACAGTGCACGTTGATGACCAAAGCAGCATTGACACAATATGGCTACTTCCGTCTGGCAGAAAGTGGCATTGAAATTATTTTTTTGTCCACACAAGTTATCTACGCAGAGTAATTCTAAAAAAGATCAAAACATATGCAAGCATTTTACGTAGTCATTGATAGGATTACGTGTACGTTGTGACCCCGCTCTACATGAAAACGTGTTCAGTAACTCGTGCGCCACCTTAGCGTTGTGCTGTTGGCTTTAGGAAACGAGTTCGCTCAGACCGCTTCACTGAACGCTCTCTGAAGGCAATTACTGACAGGAAAATATGGCTGCGAATTTTTTTTTTTTAAATGAAATATAGGTTTCGTGACATTTCTTCAACACCGAGATAATTTTGGGCACATTCGTGTGCTGAAGGCCTTACTTTAATAATGTTCCCTTACAAGAAACCAATGAAACATGTGCAAAACCATATAAACCAGTTTTGTCAATACAGAGAAACACTGTAATCAGATCACTCTCCGTAAGCAGACTGTAAAAGCTTCATGTAAATATGGCCAATGCATGTAGGGTATTTGTTTAGAGATGGTGGATCTATATTATTTTGTTAAAGTTAAGAGTTATTGTTTGTCGTATATTATTTTGTTAAAGTTAAGAGTTATTGTTTGTCGTATATTATTTTGTTAACGTTAAGAGTTATTGTTTGTCGTATATTATTTTGTTAAAGTTAAGAGTTATTTGTCGTATTATTTTGTTAACGTTAAGAGTTATTGTTTGTCGTATATTATTTTGTTAACGTTAAGAGTTATTGTTTGTCGTAAACTGAAACGGCTCTGAGCAGTCCTTTAATGAACTTTAACTACTGTATGAAAGAAAATTACAGTTGCTTGAGCACTTGTAAATTTATTTTTATGGGAATCACTTTTAAACTTACTGATCGTACCAAATAATGTATTAGCATATATCTGAAGAATTTAAGACGCGTACTTCCCTTTTTTTTTTTTTATCTGCCGTTGTGCAAACCGCTCGCTGTTCACTGTCTTATAGGAACACTGACCTTGACGAAAATACCGCCCGGTACGGTTAATCACGTACATAAAATGACGTCATGAACTAAGATTATAATTTACGGCGCTTGGGTCACCTCGATTTGACTCCTGCATGAATGACATTTCCAAAGACACATAAGCAAACAAACCCCCTTCGGTACGTTTTACTTACAAATTTACGAACTGTCCTCTGTAAGACTTAAATCTGTGCATGTTAAACTTCACCAGGAGAAACCTCTTCGAACAATTTTCGACTCCACCGTAACGTGTAGAAATATTTGAATAGGAAAAGAGACACGTGTAAACCTCTCATTCATTACACAGTTCGTTCGCTCGCTCGCTCTGCGATAATTTTCTGCATACTGCAAGCAGAATGAACTGCTCTCAAATGTAGAGCAAGTGCTGGCTTTATAAGTCAGTGCGGAAAGTATTAAGTATCCTGAATTGATTTCTCAAACACCTATACAGATATATTTCGGGGTTTTTTTTTTTTGTTTTTTTTAAAGAAAAGGACTGTATTTCTATATTCACATATAGAAATACAGAATTACAATTTTTTTTTAACATTTCATTGCTGCTTTATAAAGTCCAGGCTAATATTATTTTTTAATATTTTTTCAATTCCAAATGTATATTAATTTTAATGTTAGATAATTAAATTTAGCATTCACTATGTTATTTTCGTTTCAATTTTGTTTGCAGTGTTGATGTCTACAAATCTTCAATTATTTTTATTATTTTAACATAGGACTATACGAGTAATTTCTTTTCAGGTAATTAGTATTTTATATATTTTATTTATTATTTTAGTTCAAGCCTATATATTTAATCTTTTCAGGTAATTAGTATTTTATATATTTTATTTATTATTTTAGTTCAAGCCTATATATTTAATCTTTTCAGGTAATTAGTATTTATATATTTTATTTATTATTTTAATTCAAGCCTATATATTTAATCTTTTCAGGTAATTAGTATTTTATATATTTTATTTATTATTTTAGTTCAAGCCTATACATTTAATCTTTTCAGGTAATTAGTATTTTATATATTTTATTTATTATTTTAATTCAAGCCTATATATTTAATCTTTTCAGATAATTAGTATTTTATATATTTTATTTATTATTTTAGTTCAAGCTTATATATTTAATCTTTTCAGATAATTTGTATTTTATATATTTTATTTATTATTTTAGTTCAAGCGTATACATTTAATCTTTTCAGGTAATTAGTATTTTATTTTATTTATTATTTTAATTCAAACCTATATATTTAATCTTTTCAGGTAATTAGTATTTTATATATTTTATTTATTAGTTCAAGCCTATATATTTAATCTTTTCAGGTAAATTACTATTATGTACTAATTTCCCATGTCATTCAATCTTTTTCACTTAATTCTGAAGACAGTAATTTTATTTGATTTCTTCCATTTTGATTTACAAATTATAAAATAGACTTAAAGAAAAACAAATAACTTCTTTTCTTCCAGTGCATTGTAAACCTACTTGTGTTGCGTCTGAAAATACACTGATATCAGTACAGCGTGTTTTATACAACATTTAATTGTTCTCAATCTGAACGTCTGCACAAGAATACAGGGTTTCTTTAGAAAGTTTACAATGGCTTTGTTTGGTTTCTAAAACTTAACTGTTGCTTTCATGATTCAATTCTGCGTTGTGTGTGAAGGCGAATTTGTACTTTGAGGTTGCTGTGGCAACGTCGTTTGTTTCCATTCATCTCGATCGTGTATGGAATCTTTTAAGCACGGCGTGTTGTGTAGGTTATTTATTAATTTATAATTTTACTAGCTCTATTTAATTTAAATTCATTACAATCTGCATGTTTTAATTGTGTTTCTCTTGCTGCGTTAAATAAACCCATAACTAATTATAATTTTTCGACATTTCTATTTGCTTCTTCTTTCTTTTGTCAAGCTTTTCTTCGTAAATAACTCGTTTATGAGCTTGCCGATGATTTTTTAAAAAATTACATCACAACTAAGAATGTCCACTAGGTAATCTTCATTAGTCTAGCTATGACATCCTATTATTTGACTACACCTCAAATTTTATTTTATTTTTGTGAGAATCCGAGGATTTGTTTTGAAAAATTAAAGTAAATAATACAATATATTTAAACCAAGATGCAAATGAAATATTACGCTGATTTGCTTCATGTAGTCTTAGGTTAAGTATTCCATGAAGTATTTACAAACAAAAATAATATCAAGTAAATGTACCAAAATTATCTTTTCAAGAAATATTTATAAATGTAAATATTAATAAAATAAATAAATAAGCTTTGGATATTTATTTAACAACAGCTACAAACGTACTTGTTCACGTAAGCAGAAAAGAATAATACCCAAGCTAAAAAATAAAAAATATATATAATTTTAAGAAAACACTTTCAGTTCTCAACAACACAATGAATTCACAAGAACTTACATTTTTAGAGTCCTACGGTCTAAAACGATGACAAAGAAATAAAAATATAAGAGTCGGGACCTTAAAAGTGTGCAAACGGTACATTAATGGCTTATTGTAATTATACTTGGCAGACTACCCTGATCACACAAACAACCAAGGAACGTTTGTAGTGACGCACATCCGCAAGTAAGAGCTTGTGTCGCTTAATTTGATTGGACAGATGTGGTGTGATGGAGAGAAAGACTGTCTCATAGATATTTGGAGAAAATATCAGCTAATGAATGTGCCAGTCCCTACTGAACTGTCTACGTCTCTCCGAGGTTACCCCCCGCCCCGATCATAGTCCCTCCATCTCCGCATCATAAACGTTCATTATAGATTCTATGCAGAGAGGCTAGATTTACAAACCACTCTACCAATAGATGTAAATACACTGAATAGTAATAGTAACTGTAATGACTAATTATTATAAGATCCACAGACAGCTGTATGAATAGATTTAAATATATTTATAGTAATAGTAACTCTAGTGGCTCTAATTATTAATAGATCCACAAAACAACTGTACGAATAGTCTTAAATATATTTAATATACATGTAACAGTAATAGATCTAATTACAACAAGATCCACAAACAATTACACCAGCAGACGTAAATATAATGAATTAGTAACTGTAATGACTCTAATTACAACAAGATATACAGACAGTTATACAATAGACGCATATATATTGAATACTAATCGTAACTGTAATGACTCTAATTACAACAAGATATACAAACAGTTATACAATTGATGTAAATACATTGAATAGTAACTGTAATGACTCTAATTACAACAAGATATACAAACAGTTATACAATCAATGTAAATATATTGAATACTAATCGTAACTGTAATGGCTCTAATTACAACAATTTATCTGCTTAAACAACGGATCATAAATAAGCCTTCACCCTTCTAACTAAAGGTTCTAAAAAATGAACACACAAAAGAAAATGAGATTTTTTTTTTTAAGTCTTCTTCCAAATAGTCTTACAAAATTCAATTGTCAGTTTTGTAACCACTAATTTTCAACTTAAAATAAATAGTGTTTAGGCAAGACTGTTTGATGGTAAGAGCCATATGTCAAGTCTCTCACGTATGTGTGCTGACCTTCAGGTTTACAGTAGATCAGAGCTGTAAAGTGGGTGACTCCAGAGTGGATGGGAGGGGATGCGATTAATAATGGGGGAGGAGTCCACTTCTGTCTTCAGAGTAGTCATCGAAAGGGAGACTGTCCATGTATTTTTCTGTCAAAGACTGTAGTCAAACATTTTTTCTTTCAAAAACTGTTATCATCCGTTTATTTTTCTGTCAAAGACTGGTAGTCAAACATGTTTTTTTCTGTCAAAGACTTGTCCGTGTATTTATTTTCTGTCAAAAAGTGGTGTCCTACGCGTATTTACACATCATTTCGAAATGCGTCAAGAATTATCATAATTAAGTCCATAGTTTAGCAAACCCCCTATCACTCTACCCCCCACCCCCGCCATCCTGTCCAAGAGTATTATTCTCCACATGGTCAATTTTAACCTTTCAGAAAATATGTAAAATTTCGCATTGGAGTGCTTCTCTCTAGCGCTATTAAGTTAACATTCCGACAAATCCAATACTAAAAACTGCATTGCTATTAACCGAACGAATGTCAGAAACTTCTTTATCTGTGCTTGAATGCCAAGTAAGCTGGGATCGGGTTTCTCGAGACAATCATATCGCAGATATTGTGATAACGTTAGTAAAGCAATGAGGATATAAAGTGTATTTTTGCTCACAATATGTTGTTATTTGTTCAGCAAATCAATGACTATATAATGCATATTTCTGCGACTTTTGTTCGCAGTATATTGTGATGACTTTAGTACAGCAATGACGATATACCGTGTATGTGTGTGTGTGTGGTTTTCGTTCACTATATATTGTGATGACGTTAGTACAGCAATGACGATATAACGTGTATGTGTGTGTGTGGTTTTCGTTCACTATATATTGTGATGACGTTAGTACAGCAATGACGATATAACGTGTATGTGTGTGTGTGGTTTTCGTTCACTATATATTGTGATGACGTTAGTACAGCAATGACGATATAACGTGTATGTGTGTGTGTGGTTTTCGTTCACTATATATTGTGATGACGTTAGTACAGCAATGACGATATAACGTGTATTTGTGTGGCTTTCGTTCACTATATATTGTGATGACGTTAGTACAGCAATGACGATATAACGTGTATTTGTGTGGCTTTCGTTCACTTTATATTGTGATGACGTTAGTACAGCAATGACGATATACCGTGTATGTGTGCGTGTGGTTTTCGTTCACTATATATTGTGATGACGTTAGTACAGCAATGACGATATACCGTGTATGTGCGTGTGTGGTTTTCGTTCACTATATATTGTGATGACGTTAGTACAGCAATGACGATATAATAATCCCTATATCGTCATTGCTGTACTAGAAATCATGTATACTGGTGTAGTTTTCGTTCGCAATTCACTCTTGTCCATAATAAGTCGTCTCTTGCTTTCAGAAGTCGGCACACACTTCGAGTCTTGGAAATCCGGACAAATGTTCCTGTGTACTGTGGTCATGGTGTTCGAGTCGCACGTGCTTTACAGCATGGCCTTCGATACTAGTCGTCTGCTGGAAGACAACGACGTCACCACAGTAAGGACCGAAGTTGTAACGACAGTCGTGTTTCAGTTTGTCTTTCATAAATCGAGAGTAACCGTGGAGACACAACTTTACTGAATGCGATGAGAACGTAGAAGAATAAACTTAATTCTTTCATGCTGATAAGTTAAAACATTCTTTAATTGTTAAAAGAAATCGTGGAATGTTTACAATTCAAAGAAGCAGCAACAAATTCAATGATTAGTTTAATCATTCACTTTCTGTAACGACTGTGTAAAAGGGAAATGTCAAAAAAAAAATTTTTTTTAATTATCTGTTCCGAACATTTATATTTTGTCGCCATTTTCATCAATGTCATCGTGTCATCATCACTGATAATTAATAATTACTCCCTGTCGCAAGGTACCTTATAACAACGTATAATTTCGAATTTTAGAGTTAAGAGAATAAATTTAAAGTGGCGATGCAAGATATGGACTGTTAATTACATATTATCAGTAAATGTTTTCACTGATAATATTGAAAACGCCGCCGGTCAATTGATTCACGACCGCCACTCAACAATAAACTGAGGAAATGGAACCAAACAGACAAAAGAAGGAACAAGACGGTATAATAATTATGTTACTGTTACAGTTGACGACAAACAAAACAAAAAGAAGTTACCTACACTAACAGATAGAAGACACAGAAACAATTACAAAGACTGAGTAAAAAGACAAAGATCAAAACTAAATGCTTTCTTATAAATCATGGATCGTCACACTGTCTTTCACTAGGTTCTAAGTGTTTTTAGATTTGAGTAATCGAAGTTCAGTTTCGATACCTGACGTCACATAGTTCCAGACAATTAGGAAAACATTTGGTGACGTCATAGCAATAATATTTACGTGCACACGCTACTTCTTATCAATATAATTTCTGAATTTCAAAGTATACAATGGCAAGAAGTTGGAAAAAAGAAACAAAATCCCTGAAACATAATTAATTACAGATTCTATGTACACTACAATTTATCACGCAATAAATATTTATTTAAATCGGAATATCTGCAAAACCAATAGAATTAGATATATTTATAATATTGAAATAACTTCCTATTTGTAATATAAAAATCCTAATCATTCACAAAATGTACACAAGCATTGCTATAAAGTGTTTTTACCTTACTCAGCCAAGGCTTGAGGGAATCTCAAACAGAACATCTCTCACAAACCTTTGTGTACTTCCTAAGACTTTTTTATAGTTAAAGGCTCCACATATCTTTACCTTTAATAACTTTCTCAATCAATGAAATTGCAGGATACAACTAGAACTAGTCTATTACTCATTAATATTCATGACTTTTTAATATCTTCCACAACTACAATATGTCAGCAAACATCACTTATCCATAAGCGAGTCCATAGATACATAAATCACAAGGTTGAATATCATATAACGTCTTGGTCAAACACGAGAAGCAAAAACAAAAACCAGTTACCTTTCAAATACTTTCACTTGAGTGCACATAAAAAAAATGCCTGCTGTTCGTCTTTGGCTGACGGTTCAAACAAACTATAGCAATGCACACACTTTACTCGATACTTATCCCACTGATCTCAGCCTTCACTCGTCCACTGATCTCAGCCTTCACTCGTCCACTGATCTCAGCCTTCACTCGTCCACTGATCTCTGCCTTCACTCGTCCACTGATCTCAGCCTTCACTCGTCCACTGATCTCAGCCTTCACTCGTCCACTGATCTCAGCCTTCACTCGTCCACTGATCTCAGCCTTCACTCGTACACTGATCTCAGTTTTCACTCATCCACTGATCTCAGCTTCCACTCGTCCACTGATCTCTGTTTTCACTCATCCGCTGATCTCTGTTTTCACTCGTCCGCTCTCAGTTTTCACTTGTCCACTGATCTCAGTTTTCACTCGTTTCAGCTTTCACTCGTCCACTGATCTCAGCTTTCACTCGTCCACTGATCTCAGCTTTCACTCGTCCGCTGATCTCAGTTTTCACTCGTCCCGCTGATCTCGGCTTTCACTCGTCCACTGATCTAAGCTTTCACTCGTTTCAGCTTTCACTCGTCCACTGATCTCAGCTTTCACTCGTTTCAGCTTTCACTCATCTCCTTGATTTCAGATTCACTCACCCTCATTCAGACAATCTTTTTTTTTCTACGTCCTTCTGTCTATCTTCAACTCACAAACCCCTGACAAATAACTTTATCATAACATTCTGAATTAGAGAATCTTCAAATAAAGTATCAACATAAAATTGCGAATTAAAATTGAAAATTGACTTTAAATGATATGGAGAAAATTTCCATCATACATTTCCATTACTGAATAGAGCATTCAAGGGGAAGAAAAGATGAATAAGCAAGTGAATATTACCGACATTCATATTGTCAACACTGATATCTTACACAAACGATTTTTTCCTGTTACATCTCTTTGTGTTTTCATTCAAATATGTTCCTTGCAGCTTTCTACTGACTTTGGCCAATCCTATTACAGCGTGTCAACTCCAGGCAAAGAAACCCCCTTTTCTGAGCACTTTAACCTCAGCCTGTCAACAGAAAACATTACTTCCTGTTTTTCTCAAAAGCGGATACTAAGCATTATGGCCGAAAGTGGGTTCCTTACATATTTCTATACTCCAAACTATACCCTAAGCAAAGCATTAAATACAAGCGATAGTCGACTTTTGATTGGCTACTGTTTGATTGAAGTGTCTTTGCCCCCAGAACTGATAATGAGAGTGCAAGTACTAGAAGCACAGTTTGTGTCTAATGCCAGCTGCTTGATGGTGTTCGACAGTCCGGACTGGCCAGCGGTCATCAGGACGTGTGGATCTGGGACCAGTTTGCCTGCAGCCAAGAACAGTAGTACCAATAGTGTGATCTTTCAAGTGGAGACAATTCTGTCAAACACTTTCAGTTTGCGCCTGGAGTTCAAAGGGATGGCGAGAGACCCGTTACGAAGTTTACAGTTAAATTATACATCATCTAAGCAGGGTAAGATTAATTGTTGTTTAAACTCATGTATCCCAGCAACTCATTATCTTACACACACACACACACACACACACACACACACACACACACGCACGCACACACGCACGCACGCACGCACGCACGCACGCACATACATCATATCCATGTATCCCATTGTCGTTTTGCTGGGTGATGGGCAATACGTTAATTCTCCACCACCGCGGGCCGCCCCTAACCTTAGGACAATCTCCAAAACATACCTTTTGGCTGGACACCCGTGTTGGAAAGAGGGAAGACAGATAAGGTAGAAATAAAGAGTGATAGTCTAGACTCTAGAAGATAGCTCCGAGACCCCTGATACCTGCAGTCGGGTATATTAATTAATTACAGGTGACGGGTGACAGGCTACAACATATAGCATGTACGTAAGCCACGCCAACACGAGTGGTCTAAGGCTCAATATTAAAATAAATTTGAAGAGAAAGAAATAAGGCAGAACTGTGGTTACGCATAGTGAATAGTTTGATGGTTATAAATAGAGTTATGTATCTCATTCATAACCATGACTGCATAGTGTAGTAAGAGAGAGTTTGCTTGAGCTTCGACACTGTTGCACGTGTTTGTGGTTATGTTAATATTAGCAGCACTCTATGAGAATCTGAGAGACACTGTACAGTTGTAGATTTTAAGGCCCACTTAACTCACGATTCACCTAACATGTTGTCTAGTGTCCTAGTGGTCATTGCAGCGGATGTGCACATGATCCGTTGAACCTTGTCTCTGGCCTATGAGTCATTCCACTCTGGCATGGCTTCGCAGCTCAAACAATCATCGAGAGTCAATGCTAGAAATAAAGTGCCGATCTGTCAGTAAAAGCACATAGACTAAGATTTTGTCCATGTGTGTTTCCTGACAGGACACTCATACATACAAGGTCATCATACAGTCTAATATCACAAGTGAAATTTTTAGCAATACAAAATAGGGTTAAAGCAAAGAATAAACATGCATATAATATTTAGTTATACAAACAAAACCACATACCTTCTGCAGTAATATACACAGAGGATGGGTTCTTGCTGCGTCAGTCACCAGCAATAAGGGTAATAGTATGATTATAACTTGTTACGCCGGGAGACCAAAGCATGTATTGCCTTGATGGTCAAGTTGCGTGATTGCCAAATAAAAGGTGAGCTGCACTCTAAATGGTCAGTTAAAAGTGAGTTGCTACTCAGCTTATTCTCTAGCCCAATGATAACGATCAACTGTCCAAGATTTAGGTATGATTGTAGTCTATTTTTAGAAGAGGGTGGACGTGAGCTACACAATGCCTTTATGTGACACCCACCAACTAACTATCTTACACACACATAATACTCTTGTATCCCATAACTCACTAGCTTACACACACACACACACACACACACACACACACATCTACTCATGTATCCCAAAAACTCACTATCACACACATCTTACCCATGTATCCCATAAACACACTATCTTACACCCACAGCATACCCATGTATCCCACATACTCACTTCTATCTTACACACACACACACACACACACACACACACACACACACACACACACACACACACACACACACACACACGCACACACACACACACACACACACCATACCCATGTATTCACGCACTCACTTCTATCTTACACACACATCAACATTATACCCATGTATCCCACCAACCCACTTATATCATACATACACACACACACATCATACCCTTGTATCCCAGCAACTCACCACTATCTTACATACACATCATACCCATGTATCCCACCAACTCACTACTGTCTTCAACACACACACACACACACACACACACACACACACACACACACACACACACACACACACATCATACACATGTATCCCACCAACTCACTATCTTACATGCACACACCATACCCATGAATCCCATAATTTCTCTATATTACACGCACACAAAATACCCATGTATCCCTTTAATTTCACTATATTAAACACATACACATCATATCATGTATCCCATAAACTCACTATGGTACACTGTTACGTTTCCAGTATTTCTTTATAGACCCTGCCTAGGATAATTAAGGACTTTAAAGATAATAGATTAAATTAATTCCTTCTCTCTATCCTATACAGACTGGTTGCCCAACTTATCATTTGACTAACTTAAAAATGTGTCTTGTAGTGCAGACAGCAGATTTACAAACTGATAAATTGCGTACGTTAGCTGGGTTGGAGTCGTTAAATTCCTCTAAATTAATATGCATTCGTTACGTCATTCAGCTCAACCACCCCTATCCAATCCAAGAAATAATCTTTAGGTCTATTATGCATAAAAATTAACTACGAAGAGGTTTAACAATTAAAAATAAGATTTAATAAAGTTTAACAATTTAACAATAATCAAATACGAACGCGAAAGTCTATTTCTTAACTCTGCACGAACGTGCTTATTACTGTCCTTGAGAAAGAGTGCCCAATTGTGTCTATTGAATTTCAGTCAACTGAGAGTTACTCAGCTTATGTCATTGTGATGCCTGGTTTCTTGTTCCAGTCCGACCCGGTCTATCCCACTGTAGTTGTACCAGCGGAAATGCACGTGGCATGCAAGGGAAATGTCCTTTTAGTTCGCCCAGTGTACTTGAGATTAGACCAGCATACGCCTGTACGTTGACGTTGCTTTAATGGTGGTAGACTTTTCTGGAAGAGTTGAGTTCTCTCAACAGAACTCAAACTGGCTTATACAGGATTTCAAGGACGAAGACAAAGACGAAGAGTCTATGCTCAAAGTTCCAAGACTGAGACAGCGACAGAGACCGACCTTATGAGAAGTCGAAGTGTTTATCTCATCTATCACGTCGGTCTGCCCGTTCCTGTACGACTCGAGTAGCTCTGACGTGGTTGTCGTGTAGCTAATTGTATCTCCGAGTGGCGAGCGAATGCGTGTTACCGATATTTATAAGAAGCATAGAGCATATCACGTGACGGATCGCGTGGCATGTAGTTGGTTCTAGAACCTAAAGTTACACAACGTCCTGACCTCTTTGTTGGAAGCTTCTCGATATGAATATCGCGAGAGAGCTCCAAACAAAGGAATTTCAAATCTCGATATTTGAAAAATAAACAAGTGGGTCAAACAGTCAAGACATTTTAATCAGACTGTGACATACACACACACAACATACCCATGTATTCCATAAGCTATCTTATACACACACACATCATGCCTATGTATCCCACCAACTCACAATCACACACACACACACGCACACACACACACAGAGCATGCCCTTGTATTCCATAAACTTACACATACACATATCATACCCATGTATCCCATAAACTATCTTACACACACGCCATACCATGTTCCCAACCAACTCACTATCTTACATACACACACGCACACATCATACCCATATACCCCACCCACTCACTATCTTACACATACACACACACACACACAGAGTATACCCATGTATCCCATAAACCATCTTACACATACACAGCATACTCATGTATCCCACTAACTATCTTGTGCTATCTTACACGAACACAATGTACCCATGTATCCCATAAATTCACTATCGTATACACACAATTTATTTCAATCTTTTAATTTTCTCTTTCCCTTCGTCTGTCGGTAAGCACCCAATCGTTAATCCCTCTGTACCTGTCTAGCTAACTAACTAATGTTCCTTTGTTTTGTTTATTTCGTTGCTTCTTTCACACTTCTTTCTTAATTAGTAATGTCAAATCCCAGTGGAAGAATAAAGTGGGCGTGTTGTTTTTTGTTAGAAGTGTGTTCTTCTTTTCAGTTGGTTGAATGGTTTGATTGCTTCTAAAGTAGAAACATTTTCGCAATGTATGAATCTGTGTCGCAGAAAGTGTTGTGGTGGTGGGTGGGGGGAGGATTGCAATAGTACTATGATTATTTTGGGTAATTGTTCTTGTCTTTGTCACTGACGAACTGGTGCCGGATGGGGAGGGGAGATTTTGACAGCAGAACTTGATTATTGTTGGAATGTTAGAAAAAATTTTTTGGTTTTTGTCACTTTCACGTAGGGTACTTACAAACCCCTTACTGGGATGGGGAAAGATCCAACCCGTCTTCCGTTGATACGTGGATTCGAGTAGCGGTGCCTGCAGATCACTTTGCTTTTACCAAACTTCTCATGTCGGATCTCGAAATACATCTGTCCTCAAAGTTATACGGAAATGGCGAGATAACTCTGTACAGTAACAGCACAGTTATCTGGACATGGCTCGGAGAGTTCCCCACTCCTGTTACATTGCTCAAAACTAACGTGTTTTTCGTACATTATAGTAACGAAGATATGATAAACTTTACTGGTTTTCGACTGAACTTTTCATTTCACAATGTTTCATCGCTGCCATTTCAAACGCCTGGAGGGAGGTGGGACTGCTCCATGCCACAATGGGTGGAATTCAAGTATCACTTGTCATGTGACTTTAAGGTCCAGTGCATAAACGGTGAAGACGAAGTAGATTGTCCCTACAAAAGAGACGTGTGCAAAAATGGTTTTCTTACAACGGGGGGTTATTGTTTTTTGCTAAAGGAGATGGGCCAAAAGATTTCGTGGAACTCTGCCTTTGACACGTGTGTTCAAAACAAAGGTCGACTGGCATCTATAAACACAATGGACAAGTATAAAGACACCATGAAATTTCTTCACTCTCAACTGCCCCTACAGCCAAGCACCTGTGTGCTAATCGGGCTTCGATCAAGTGCTCCTGCACTGGGACATATGTAATAAAACTTTCATCGTTTCTTTTGTCTTCATTTTCTGTATTTGTTCGTGGCGATGTTTGTGACGACGTTAGTGGCGATATTTGTGGCGTTTTAGTGACGACTTTTGTGGTGATGTTTGGGGTGCTATTAGTGGAGATATTAGGGGTGATATTAGTGGTGATATTAGTGGTGATATTAGGGGTGATATTAGGGGTGATATTAGTGGTGATATTAGTGGTGATATTAGGGGTGATATTAGTGGTGATATTAGTGGTGATATTAGTGGTGATATTAGGGGTGATAGTAGTGGTGATATTAGGGGTGATAGTAGTGGTGATATTAGTGGTGATATTAGGGGTGATATTAGTGGTGATATTAGTGGTGATATTAGTGGTGATATTAATGGAGATATTAGTGGAGATATTAGTGACGATGTTTGTGGCGATTCTGCGATGATGTTTGCGACGATATTTGTTGCGATGTTAGTGGTGACATAAATGACGATGTTTGTGCCGAGGTTGGTGGCGATGTTTGTGTCAATTGTGGCTATGTTTGTGATGATGTTTGTGGTGACATAAACGACGATGTTTGTGACGATGTTAGTGGCGATGTTTGTGGTGATAATAGTGGCTATGTTTGTGATGATGTTTGTGGTGACATTTATGACGATATTAGTGGCTATATTTGTGACGATATTAGAGGCGATGTATGTGGCGATGTTAGTGACGATGTTTGTGGTGATACTAGTGGCGCTGTTTGTGGCAGTGTTAGTGGCGATGTTTGGGATGATGTTTGTGGTCCTATTACTGGTGATGTTAGTGGTGATATTAATGGCGATGTTTGTGATGTTTGTGGCGATTTTGCAATGAGTATCTGATCACGAACTGTAATGTTGTTTCACGTATATTTTCAATTATTATCTTTTTCACAGAGTTAATTATGATTTATTTTGAGATGGTTTTTCCCCTGCAATAACTTTCAGATCAAATTTGTTTCACGTTTTTCTTGAGATGCAAAATCTTGTCCACTTTATCTTTTAACTTAAGTCTTTCCAGTTTAACTTAAGATAATTATGTCTCTTAAAATATATTTACACAACCACGCACGAGCACTCGCACACACAAGCGCATTCACACACTTACCACACACTCTTACTGTCTTATAATGTTCAGTTTTCTCATTTCAACAAGCTCTTGAAAGAGCTTTTTAATTTACTTAAAAGAAATAATTACATATAAACTTTATATATGGGAATATATGTATAATGTTTTTAATTGTGTTCGGTTGCTGATTGCCACGAAGAGATTGCTGTCATAGTTTGTTACGTTTTCACAAAAATTAATATGTACGTCACTATTTAAAGCGAAACTTAAACAAGGGCGGTAATATTATCTTGCATCATTAACTAACTGGAGCGTATTTTATTATTAAAATATTTTTGTTTTCTATTATGTATTATATTAATTAATAATTGTTTCTTTTCAAAAACAGATCGATTATCCGAATTATTAATATAATAATTATGTATAATGACGAAAAGCAAGGTTTTCTCAAAATCTAGAACGAGAAAGCCAGCAACAAATACAAAAACGAAATAAGCAAATTAAGCAAACAAGCAAACAAACCAACAAAGAAATAGATCGTAAAGTAAGAGTTATTTTAAAAAAATATCTTATTGCGTTGTCTTCTGTTTTTAGCGATAAACTACGTCATCATTAAACTGTGTTCATCGATCCATTTCGATTATTATACTTAACTAAAGTGCAGACAAGGTTTTATGTCAAAAGAATTGGAAATCTTTTATACATCAAATTTAACAACATATGTTTTATCATTCCACTCCTGTACGCATTCAAGTCATTTGTGTGCTCTATTAGTATTATCAAGGGACTTAATCTTTCCACTCCTATACAGATTCAAGTAATTTATGTGATGCGCATCATTATCAAGGGGCTTAATCTTTTTACTCTTGTACGCATTCAAGTCATCTATATGCTCCATTATTAAGGGACTTAATCTTTCCACTTCTGTATGTATTCAAGTCATCTATATGCTCCATTATTAAGAGACTTAATCTTTCCACTTCTGTATGCATTTAATGCGCACCATTTTCAAGGGACAGTACTGCTATGTAGCATGCTAATAATAGTGTGGCTTATTTCTTATTAGGCGCCGATTACGTCACTCCTGTCTCCTATTAAAATTTTCGTTACCCCATTTATCACTTTCAAAAAAGGTTTGTTTGAAATGTGTGTACTTCTGGAAATGTGCAACACGATAAAGCAGCATTGTAATAAGAGTGCTACTTATAATTTAGCAAGTTTCCGTTACCCCATTCATCACTCTCTTGACAGGTTTGATTAAATTTTAGCAATCAGATGGTCATATAACCACTACTTTATCAATAACCTTAATCATTTCAATGTTCATATTCCATAGGTATGGCTTGATTGCCTGGTTAATGCAAGACAAGTTTGCCTGTATGACGTACTATTGTTTACTGGCGTGCACGCCAAAACAAATCTATAAAATAGTTCCAGTTCTATCATAGCATTCTATTTATCACATAGTGTTTCAGTTCCATCATGTAGTTTCATTTTCATCATAATTATAGCTTCAAATCCATTATATAGTTCAAATAATATAAATATAGTTTCAAATAATATCACAGTACCAATCTACATATATATATATATAGTTTTCTAATTCAAATTATGTGTGTCCATCTGTGCGAAACGCTAAAGCGTCCTTGAGAGTGTTTTGAGCGAGCCGGCTAAAGCGCCCCAAGGACAAACCTTCCAGTACATGGGAGTTTTCACATGGCCAGTTTTATGTTGCATTGTCGTGTTCATGAAACACAGACATCGAAGTACTCATTTTAAAAATAAAAGACGACAGTCAAGGTCATTTGCTAAATGATGCTCAAATGTTCGCTCACAATTTATTTTATAATCAAACCCGTGGAAATTTTGGGAGCGACTCTGTATTCTCACATGGCCAGCTTTATGTTGAATTGTCGCGTTCACAAAACAGAGACAACATCAACTTTCAAAGTCATTTGCCTAAATGATGCTTGAAGTTTCATTCACAATGTGACTTATAATCAAAAATGGTGTATTTTTTAAATGAGCCGGTATTTTCACATGGCCAGCTTTATGTTGCATTGTCGTGTTCAAGAAACAGTAACAACACCAAGGCACTCATAACAAAACTGGCAGTCAAGGTCATTTGCTAAATGATGCTCGAATTTTCAATCACAATTTGACTTATAAACCTTATAAGCCTTCCAACAAACAAATTCATTTCTGTTTCTAGCAATGCATTCATTTTAATTTTCCACATGTCATAGATGACGTGCAAATACTCTAGCTATATGATATATTTTCAAATAATATCATACAGTTTATACGATATAGTTTCAAATAACATATACTTCCAATTATAGTTTTAATAATGTCCTATACTCCCAATTATATTGAATAATTCCAATAAAGTCATATACTTTCAATTATATCGCAAAGTTCCAATAATGTCATATACTTTCAATTATATTATATAGTTCCAATAATGTCACATACTTCGAACTCTTCATATAGGTTCAGTTCCAATCCCATTGCAATGTTTCAAATGTCTGTCATTCCGTTACACAGCAGAACTTGATTGTATAATTTAAAATGTCTACCATGCAGATTTGTAAATAACATGGCTAAATAAAAGTGGTTTCAATTGAAATGCATACACACAAAGGAGCACATCCTATTTTTAATAGTAATTAGTAGGAATTAGCAACACCAAATATCAATATTTGCACTTCACAAAACAAGCATGACTTAACAGTCGTTAAATACTGGCGGGGTGAGCCAGCGATTTGCGTATATATATGCGTAAGTCAGCTGGTTTTCTTAAAGAACAAAAATGAAATTCATAGTACCGGAACTACTCGCCAAACACAGTTCATTCCCTAAACTTTCAAATGAGAATGATTCATGAAACATGTACATTTATCTCAAGTGAAGCAGAAACACCATTTTTATGTAGGTCTGCTATCTCTCAGTAAAACAACACATTAGCTCTTGTATTCTGCTTTGTAAGAGTAACTAGCAGAAACACCATTTTCATATTGATCTGCTATCTCGCAATAAAACAACACAATAGCTCTTGTATCATACTTTGTAAAAGTAACTAGCAGAAACGCAATTTTCAGATAGATCTGCTATATCTAAATAAAGCAGTATATTGCCTCTTGTATTCTATTTTGCAACAATAGTTATCATTGAAGCAGAAAAACCATTTGAATATAGATCTGCTATCTCTAAACAAAGCAACATATTTATTCTTGTTCTGGGTGATCATCTATTCCATGATTCAATTTCATTCCTTTCATTCACTATATCGCTGCAATATCTTATGCCAGCACTACATCACAGCAATACACAACTTTATCTCTGTATGCTCTACGTGTATAGTATATACAACTCTCTCCTGCAATGACAAAGGAAACCAAGAGACATGTTGACAATGGTTTTATGGTTACGAAGGAAAATAAGTGACATATTTGACAATGGTTTCTTCAGATAACGAAGGAATACAAGCTACACGAAGACAAATGCGTGAGTTTTATAGTTTCAAATGAATAATATCTACAAAAAAGACAAAGTGATTATATGGTTACAAAGCAATACACGCTACATGAATACAAATTGATTGTTTGAGATGTTACAAAGAAATGTAAGTTACGTGAAGACATATTGTATGGTTACAATAGACTACAAGTTACATGACGACAAATTGCTTGTATGGTTTACAAAGGAGTGCAAGGTACATGAAGACAAACTGATTGTATGGTTACAAAGGAATGCAGGCTACATGATGACAAATTGCTTGTATGGTTTACAAAGGAGTGCAAGCTACATGAATACAAGTTGGTTTTATAAGCGGTTGCAAAGGAACACAATCTATAAGAAGACAAATTGACTGTATGAGGTTACAAAGTAATACAGGCTTGAATACAAACTGACTGTACAGTTACAAAGGAATACAGACTATATGAGGAGAAACTGATTGAACGGTTCAATGGAACACAATCTATATGAAGACAAACTGATTGTATGGTTACAAAGGAATACAGGCTACATGAAGACAAACTGAATGGATGCTTACAAAAGAATACAAGCTACATGAAGACAAACTGATTGTACGGTTACAAAGAAATGCAGGCTACATGAAGACAAACTGATTGTATGGTTACAAAGGAATACAAGCTGCATGAAGACACAAACTGATTGTATGGTTACAAAGGAATGCAGGCTACATGATGACAAATTGATTGCACGGTTACAAAGGAATGTATGCTGTATGTGGATACATTGCTTAACGGTTACAGAAAAATACATTGCTTAACGGTTACATGAAAACAAATGGATTTGTGGTTGCAAAAGAATACAAAGTACATGAAAACAAATGGATTTTAAGGTTGCAAAAGAATACAAAGTACATGAAAACAAATGGATTTAGGGTTGCAAAAGAAATCAAAGTACATTAAAACAAATAGATTTTAGGGTTGCAAAAGAATACAAAGTACATGAAAACAAATGGATTTATGGTTGCAAAAGAATACAAAGTACATTAAAACAAATAGATTTTAGGGTTGCAAAGAAATACAAAGTGCATATAAATAAATTAGTTTCTGTGGTTGACCTCATCTCTGATTGGCCTTGTTGCGAGGCCTCTCTGTAACATTACTGGAGGACAAAGTCCATAACTAAACAATCCTACAAGCGATGCTACTCTGTATTTTTCACTTGACTCTCGCTGTTTATCACAACAGTTGTCTATAGCATGCCTTGAAAAGAACATTTTTTCATGGAAGATTATTAACCGACTAAGTTTTACACTGGAAAAGTAGTGTACAAAGGTGCTGAAGAAATAAATAAGTAGGTCAATGGATAAGCACATTAAAATCTTACTGTCCAGTAAGAAGTAACAATCTAAGCCACAGTGATTGCGCATACTTTGATGTATTAGTAAGAGGTACAGATATGATGCATCTAAATAAGTGCAATCTCCATTGCACTCTATTTTTTTATAATCGTACATTAGTTTACCCACTCTCAATCTAGAGATATTAGTTTTACCAGGTCTGAATCTAATGACAATACTTTATCCACTTTCAATCTAGAGAAATGTTTACCCACTCTGAATCTAGAGACAAGTTAACCCACTGAATCTAGAGACAAGTTTACCCACTCTGAATCTAGAGACAAGTTAACCCACTCTCAATCTAGAGACAAGTTTACCCACTCTGAATCTAAGACAAGTTTACCCACTCTGAATCTAAAGACAAGTTAACCCACTCTCAATCTAGAGACATGTTTACCCACTCTCAATTTAGAGACATTAGTTTATCCACTCTCAATCTACAGAGACAAGTTTATCCACTCTGAAAATAGAGACAAGTTTATTCACTCTCAATCTAGAGATATTAGTTTTACAAGGTCTGAATCTAGTGGTCTGAATCTGTTTACCCACTATCAATCTATAGACAATAGTTTACCTACTCTCAGACTAGAAACATGTTTACCCACTCTCAATCTAGAGACATGTATACCTACTCTCAACCTAGAGACAATAGTTTACCTACTCTCAATCTAGAGAATGTTTACCCACTGTCAATCTAGAGACATGTTTACCCACTCTCATTCTAGAGATAATAGTTTACCCACTGTCAATCTAGAGACATGTTTAGCCACTCTCAATTTAGAGACAATAGTTTACCTACTCTCAATCTAGAGACATGTTTAGCCACTCTCAATCTAGAGACAATACTTTACCTACTCTCAATCTAGAGACATGTTTACCCACTCTCTATCTAGAAACATATTTATCCACTCTCAATCTAGAGAGACACGTGTAGAGACAATATTTTACTCACTCTCAATCTAGAGACATTAGCTTACCCACTCTCAATTTAGAGACATGATTATACCCACTCCAAATCTAGAAACATTAGTTTACCCAATCTCAATCTAGAGAGACAAGTTTACCTACTCTTAATCTAATCTAGAAACAATACCACTTCCAATCTAAAGACATTAATTTACGCACTTTGAATCTAAGAGACAACAGTTTACCCGATCTCAATCTAGAGACACGTTTACTCACTCTGATACAAAAGACAATAGTTTACCCACTCTGAGGATAGAGGCAATAGATTTACCAGCTCGGATTAAACGTTACCCTGTAATCTACTATCTTGGCAACGAATTACAGGAAGCATTAAATTTTATCAAAATCGAAAATATTATCACATAGTCATTCTATAGAGATAACTATGTAAACTATCAGACTGTTATCTACAGAGCAGGACATGTCCAGCAAGACTTGTATGCTGCACAAATCTGCAAGCCAGCTATCGGTCCTCAGTACTAAACTTCTGTACAAGCAACGGTTTAAAGAAATATGGAAGTGTAAGAGTATTTAAAGCGGCAAAAGAAGGAGTAGGGTCTTACCACAACACTGATCGGCTTCTCTGATAAAAGTAGGGTCTTTACCACAACACTGATCGGCTTCTCTGATAAAAGTAGGGTCTTTACCACAACACTGATCGGCTTCTCTGATAAAAGTAGGGTCTTTACCACAACACTGATCGGCTTCTCTGATAAAAGTAGGGTCTTTACCACAACACTGATCGGCTTCTCGGATAAAAGTAGGGTCTTTACCACAACACTGATCGGCTCTGGGGTCAAAAAGAGATGTGTGAGACTGAGTAAATGGGGCAGAGCCGGTCTTCGCTTGTCTCTCCAAGTTGTACTTATGCAGCAAGATGCAAATGGGCAGCTTGCAAGCCCATTGTTTGTCACTGAGTCCCACTACATAGATAATGTGGGCGCAGTGATACGTCTGTGCATGATTAACATACCTCAGGATACGTGCAAAAAGACTTAAATCTTTCAAGTGACAAACCTGTTGTGCTCCATTTATCAGTTCGTAAGTATATTACTTCAATATATAGAAGAGTGAAGTAGAAAGACTACCTAATGAAATAAATTTGATACTAAACAATGTATATGTGTGTGCGTGCGTGTTTCTTTTTCAGGTATAAGTGGACATTTCAGTGGCTGGATGAGTCTGTGACGTACTCCATTTCTGTATCAGCCGAGCTTTCTCCAGCCTGTGGGATGTTATGTCTGAAAGGAAATTATTTTACTACGACATGCTACACTCCCACATATTCCAAGTTTCTCTGTGAGATGACAACAGCTTCTGCATTGTCCTCGACAACCAGTTCCCCGTCCGTCCTTATCGCTCCGCCTTTTGCTTACAATGCAACCAGGGACACAACTCCACAGTCGAATAATTCATTACTACAATGCCCAGGCGGCCACCTGACGCAAGTGTTCTTAGCTTGTGACGTCCACAGCGCTTGCTGGAATAATGGATATGCTGCGTGCAGTGCTCCGCTGACGCCACTTCCGCCCTATTTCACCTGTTCCAACGAAATGGAGCGTATCCCATACACGCTTCTGTGTGATTATCGCCATGACTGCAGTGACGGAAGTGACGAAAGCTTTTGCGCTTTTCCACCGTGCAAAAATGGCTACAACCAACAATGCGGCAACGTTCAGGTAATATTTCATAAAATATATAAAATAATTATCATAAATTTAATAAGAGGAATTGGGTGGGGAAAGGAGAGAGAGTAAGAGTTCAATAAATAAAATGCATGTTTGTTCTTCTTAAACACCAAATGAAATGGAATCTAGGTCAGCCACAGATAAGAATAAATCCTTATGAAATGAGTAATTCCCATTCTTACAATTAAAATTGCAACATTTAAATTTTCAGAGATTTGTACAAATGCATATATTTTGGTATTGAAAGTAAATATTTCTGAAAGAAATCAGAGCTCATTTGCGAGACTGACTTCTCGTGTGACGTGTGACATCACGAGTGGGAACAACAATCCGTATGCGCTGTCCAACATATTGTCTTGTGTTAAACGTGTGTTTGAAAAATTAAAACATGGTTAAATATTGCAGTCATATGGCTGCACAAAGCCGACAAACCAAAAATATTAATTTTTTTATATTTCCCAAAGATCACAAATTACGAAAAAAAAGTTGATTACAAAACTTTCATCTGACAGCAGAGACGGTAGTGTGTAGCGAGCACTTCCAAGAAGACTGTGAAATGCAAAGCAATCTTTTCGGGACACTTTAGCAATGCAGGTGTTGAGGTGCCAAGAGTTAAAGACCTAACCAGTTTAAAATCAGTCTCACACTTACATAGTTATAGTTCTATCGTTTGATCATTGACATGGATTTGTAATTTTACATCAGTTCATTACAGTGACAGATGTCATAAATATGTAGTGTGTGATGTTAATTGAATAAGTTTTAAATCCATTCATTCAGTGAATCTTCTTGTATCTGAGAAGTTAATAAGTAATCACAGAAAAATTATAGAAAATTTTACTATGATTTCTTATGGGTTTCATTTTTTTCCTTAACCGCAGAATTGTAATTCATTTTTGATTTATGTACTCCTATTAAAATAATTTAAATTCACTTTCCACATTTGCACCTATACAATGGTTCATGTTCTACAACAGGCTAGAGGAGCATGTGAATAATTGACAATCCTATTGTGAACAATAATTTGTGACAGTTGCGAAAGTGCATGAAAGACTATTGCGGCATCGCCATTGACAAGGTTATGTACAAACTATTATCACTTATCTCTCTAGAACTCCATTTCTGTTCTATGATAAGAATGATCCTGTGATTTATATTGATACTAATCTCCTGAATTATGTATTAGGATATAAGAATGTATAAATATTTAAATTATTTGAATATGGTTTCAAGGAAATATTGATGTCAAATAATTTTTGCTATATGTTGATTTAATAAATTTATTGTTAAATTTATTGACCTTCTTATACTTATTGATAACCATATATATTGGAAAGATAGGAGTGGATAGGGGATCGCTAAATATAGATTAAAGATGGAGATTTATTTTCTCTTTTTGGTAAGACATTTTCCACCTATGGAAATATTGTGCGATGGTAAATGTTTGTCTTTAGTGTTGTGGAAGCAAGAAAACGTTTATTGCGCCCGCATATCCACCAAGTTTGAGAGATGAGTGGTGTCTACTGGAGAATTATTAATAACATAAATTAAGATTATCGTCACTTGTAATTAGTTATGGATGATTATTATTAATAATTATTATAACCAATAACTAGGGTCGTGTTGTGTCACACCATGTTTGACCTAGATTCCATTTCAATTGGTCTTTAACACAAAGGAGGTCAGCTGCATCCCATGCATATTATTCGTGGGCATATATGTGTAATCACACTGAGACATGGACAGCGTTTAGTGTGTAATCACACTGACACATGGACAGCGTTTAGTGTGTAATCACACTCTCCTAGAACAGTAATCAATACACTACAGCAATTGCACACATTCACCTGTTCTAAAGCATTACGTATAAAAAACTCAAATGTCTTTCGAGAATGTTTGCTTGTCAACGTGTATGTGATGGTTGTGTGTGCAAGGGGGGTGGGGAGAGAGAAAGAGAAATAGAGTGACTAATGTTGGTCACTTTAACCGTAAATTAACAAGACTCGTGCTTTTTTAAAGAAAACCCAGTATTTTTTAATTTGAACCAAAATAAGCAAATTAAAAATGAAAAACGTTCATCCTAAAATATTCTGCAAAGATAAAAAGACATTTTATGAAATTTTAAAGATTTGTGTAAAAACTTTGTTAAGGGTGTGGGGCCATATCTTTACGTGAAAGCGATAGGGATTTGTCCCATGTTAAAAATAAACAAGATTTGAGACTACTGTTATTAATTTGACAGTTCTAAAACACCTGGTGTCTTCTTTGCAAACGGAAGTAATAGATCGCTTTTTATTATTATATACAGTAAAAAGAACTAAATAATATTTTAAATGTATAAATTAAAACATTACAAAGAGAGTTATCGGAAATTATATTTAATGTCGGGTAAAAGAAATTTTAAAAAGGAAAGAAAATCAGTTGTTGCTCTAATTACAACCAAAACAATTTGAATCATCTCTTGTTCGTTAAACAGTATTTATGTTATCTACATTTTCTACACTTAGTGTTTGAGTCGCAAGGAGCGCTGTGATGGCCTTGAACAGTGTGTGAACGGGGCTGACGAGACAGGGTGCCCAGGAAGGTCTGTCTTCTTTTTAGTGACGTTGTACACGACGCGCGTCTCCAGCGTCCGGCCCCCTGCTGTCGTATTCCTAGACGGAAAGGGGTCCTACACAATGCAATCTTATGCGCAAGGGATGCTGGGTAAGGAGTATGCGTCCATGAAGTGTCCAGACACGCATTTCCACTGTCCTGGTTCTGGTTACTGTCTTCCTGTTTTCGTGCTGTGCAATGAGGTGTACGACTGTCCGGGTCATGAGGACGAGGCGGGTTGTGACAACTACAGATGCCCTGGATTTTACCGCTGTCGAGCGTCCAGAGTGTGTCTCCACACCAGTCACCTGTGCGACGGCGTGTTCCAGTGTCCCCGACACGACGATGAACTGCTCTGCAACCTTTCATGTCCTGAGATGTGCACTTGTCATGGACTCTCGTTTGTCTGTATTCGATCTTTCCCGGCAAGTGGCTTTCCAGACCTTCGCTTCGTGGATGCTCGCGGCACTGGCATGACCCCTGATGACTTCAGTAACAATATGTTCTTAATTTATCTCAACCTGAGCAACTGTGACCTGAAGGATTTCAATCCTATCCACCTGAAAAATTTACAAACCCTCGACCTCAGTGATAACAAGCTAAACAGCTTCAGACGGGACAGTCTGCGTGACGTCATAAACCTACGAGCACTTAATTTGGCTGGAAACCCTCTTACCACAATATTCCATCCAGATCGTAGCACACAATTCATTTTCCAGAACATCCTTGACCTTGATCTATCTCGAGTGTATATGGCGGAACTTAACGTAAGTGCCTTCGCCATTTTTCCAAATCTACAAAACTTTAATTTAAAGGACAACAGAATTGACAGAGTCATGTGGGGAGGGTTTCAGACTCTGAAAAATATACGCAAGCTGGACCTTCGAGGAAGTCCTGTGACCGATTTCTCTGGCGACATATTTAAAGGCCTAGACAAGCTGGAGACTGTCCTGGCTGACAACTTTAAACTGTGCTGCCCAGCAACGCTGCCTAAGGTATTCACACTGCATAACTGCCAAGCGCCATCAGACGAGATTTCTTCGTGTAGTGATCTCCTGGGCTCGGACGTTTATCGTGCTTTTCTCGCTGTTGTGCTCGTGTTGGCGTTGCTAGGGAATATGAGTAGCTTTCTGTATCGAGTTTTTCTTTACAGAACAGCAGCACAACACGGTTATGATGTTTTTGTTACGCATCTGTGCGTGTCGGATTTTCTAATGAGCGTGTACCTGATGATACTGGGCGTGGCAGACTGGATGTATCAGGGTAGATACCTGTGGGAAGACCTGGCCTGGAGAAAAAGTACCGCGTGTAAGTTTGCTGGCTTCCTGTCTTTGTTATCTAATGAGGTGTCGCCTATTATCGTTTGTCTCATCACGCTTGATCGCTTTCTCGTGCTGCGATTTCCATTCAGCCGTTTGCACTTCAGGCGACGTTCAGCGCACGTTGCATGCTTCTTGACCTGGTGTGCAGGTGTCGTTGTAGCCGCTTTGCCTTTGTTGCCGTTGACATCGGACAGGGAGTTCTTTAGTCAGTCGGGTATTTGCATCCCCCTGCCCATCACCGGTAAACCATTCCAAGGAAAGAGCTACTCGTTCGGCATTTTGATCGTTTTTAACTTCGTTCTTGTCTTCCTGGTCGCCGTTGGTCAGCTATTTATATTCTGGTCAATACGCACCAATAGCATGCCAGGTACCGAGACGACTAAAAGGTCAAAGGACGTCATCATTGCGCGTCGTCTTATCTCGGTGGCGTTGCCTGACTTTCTCTGCTGGTTCCCTATTGGTCTATTAGGACTTTTGTCTTTAAACGGTGTAGCCATTCCTGGAGAGGTTAACATTGCTATTGTGATATTTCTCTTGCCACTGAACTCTGCGCTGAACCCGTATCTCTACACACTGAACATCATTCACGAACGCTGGCGACGTATAAAAGAGGAACGAGAAGAAAAGCGTATTTTATCTCAGTTAAAGTTACAATACGGATATTGTATGATGGACGCAAGCCAGCTACCTAATAAGTAATGGTTTGGAGGACATGTTTATTTTCCATTTTGTCACATATTATGTAACAGTATGAATATTGTATTATACATGTCTGTCATTTACTGACTAATGGTTTGTAGGACGTGTTTATTTTCTATTTTGTCACATATTATGTAACAGTATGAATACTGTATTATACATGTCTGTCATTTACTGACTAATGGTTTGTAGGACGTGTTTATTTTCTATTTTGTCACAATATGAATACTGTATTATACACATCTGTCATCTACTGACTAATGGTTTGTAGGACGTGTTTATTTTCTATTTTGTCACAATATGAATACTGTATTATACATGTCTGTCATCTACTGACTAATGGTTTGTAGGACGTGTTTATTTTCTATTTGTCACAATATGTTATTATACATGTCTATCATCTACTGACTAATGGTTTGGAGTAAGTTTTACCTCTCCATCCATAAATCTGTTTTTCTATCTATCTATATACATCTATCCCTTCTTCCATCTCTTTGAATGTATATCTTAATTTACTTGTCCTTTATCTGTCATTCTATCTATCTATAAATTGACTTATTTCTCTATCTCCCTCTCTATATATAAATTGACTTATTTCTCTATCTCCCTCTCTATATATAAATTGACTTATTTCTCTATCTCCCCATCTATATATTAATTGACTTATCTATATCCCTATCTATATATAAATTGACTTATCTATCTCCCTATCTATATATAAATTGACTTATTTCTCTATCTCCCTATCTATATATAAATTGACTTATCTATCTCCCTATCTATCTATAAACTGACTTATCTATATATCTCCCTATAACTTTTCATTTTAGCTTTCTCTGTCTGTGAATAAGTAATTTGATTTGCAATATGAAAGTGCTCATTATTTTATTTTTAAAAAGCAAATATTAGTAGTTATTGTTGTTAATAGACTGAAATAAGGAATGCAGTTACGATGTTGGAATGTTTTAATATTATAATGAAAGTCAGTACACAAATTAATACAATATCTTAACACCACTATTTAAAACAAAGATCTTAATTCGTAACTGAATACAGTGCCTGCAAGACGATGGCGATAAACGTTGAGTAATCACTGCGGGCCATGCTGCTTTCTCACAACTAATGTGGGCAGTCTTTTGTGGTATTAGTTCCTTCAAGCAGAACAACAGTGTAACAATTTCCAGTAACTTACTCATACCAGAAATTTCCACAATATAGACGAGCATACTTTGCTGTCATATATTAACAGAGTGCAGTGTATCCTTAAACTGGGTAGATACTTCTTAAATCTACCACAATCATAATGGTTTATAAATCAATAAACCGGGAGCCGGGGAGAAAATCCCCAAATCCCAGCAATCTCAGAAATTCTAGAAATTTTAGAAAAGCTGCTTCTTCCCTGCAAAATATAATCATGGAACAAATGCTAAATTTTCCACTTTATCATCTCTAACTCCATTTTTACTTACATTCAAGTCTCAACTTCCAGTTTCCTGCAATTGTATTTATTAGTCCAATACACTCATATATCATAATAATTAAATTTTTTTAAAATCAAAATAATAGTTTATGAACGTGTTCATTAGAAACAATGTCATATGCTGAACATATAACATACAAGCAACATAATTCACAATTGTAGAAGTAATAGTCTACTCACTAATACATCTCTACGTAAAATGCAAGTACTATATCAATAGCAAAATGCATGGAATATTTCTAAGTCCATTCTCTTTCAATTAATCAGTTAACTCATAATTAAGCTAATGGCCGCCTTTCATGACCAGACTTAAGCCACATTATATTAAAAATGTGATGAGTGGTTTAAACAATTTGCTTCCCAACTCCTAATCTATCTAATTCCACCCATACGGATATTCGTAAATTTTACAGATGGAGAAAATTTTATCAAAAAATCCTCAGAGACATTACCCGTTAAATAATTTATTCTTTCTGCCCCTGATCATTTCTGGTTCAGAATGCCTAACACTCCTTGCAAGTACGAACACTTCTAGATGTATAGGAATTCTGGCCTACACATTCTCTTTATCAATGTAGGGGGACACTTCTAGATGTATAGGAATTCTGGCCTACACATTCTCTTTATCAATGTAGGGGGACACTTCTAGATGTATAGGAATTTTGGCCTACACATTCTCTTTATCAATGTAGGGGGACACTTCTAGATGTATAGGAATTTTGGCCTACACATTCTCTTTATCAATGTAGGGGACACTTCCCAAGATAGGCTATTGTCTGACTTATTACAAATAAACTAATAGGCTGTTGTCTGACTTATTACAAATAAACTAATAAACGTAAAACCACGCCCACAGACACTGTCAGGAAATTAGAAGACTAAAACACACACACGAATCAGCCTCCCCACACATTTTTTTTTTTAATTGTATCTATATATTTGCACACCCACACCAAAAAAAAAAAGGTACATTCAAACCAACAAGATAATCAATAAACCAGACTGACAAAAAAAAAATAGAAAACAAAATACCAAACCACAACACAAACCACCTTCTCCACACATATTGTATTCTTTATTTAAACATTTACACACCACAATCACAACATCAACAAAACACGCTAACCACCAAAGAATGCAAAAATAAAACCAACCCCAAAGACACAACGGGTGCATTTTCTTTCTTTTCTGTAACTGTTATAATTGTTACATTTTAGTAGAAAGCATAAACGCACTCCCAAACACTAAAAATGTAGAACTGTTAAAACAAACACGACATTTAACACTAATAGAGAGAAGAGACAAACAAACACTCAAATAATGGGCTAATAGAAAAAATCTCCCCACAAATACACACCTACAGAACAAGAAATGGGACAGAAAGGATACAATATGCCAAACAAGACGAAAACAGAACAAGAAATGGGACAAAAAAGGATACAACATGCCAAAAGCAAGAAGACGGAAACAAAACAAGAAATGGGCAAAAAGGATACATGCCAAAAGCAAGAAGACGGAAACAAAACAAGAAATGGGCAAAAAGGATACATGCCAAAAGCAAGAAGACGGAAACAAAACAAGAAATGGGCAAAAAGGATACATGCCAAAAGCAAGAAGACGGAAACAAAACAAGAAATGGGCAAAAAGGATACATGCCAAAAGCAAGAAGACGGAAACAAAACAAGAAATGGGCAAAAAGGATACAACATGCCAAAAGCAAGAAGACGGAAACAAAACAAGTGGACGGAAAACAAACTATCCCCATACTAACTAAGAAATTACTAGAAAAACACAACCTGAACTCACTAAAATTAGAAGACTCCACAATCCAACCTCAGCCCCTCTGGACAATCAGTCCCCCAAACAAAGACTATACTCAAACAAACAAAAAACACAGCCACCCACACTTAGCCAAACAAAGAGCACTAGAACACATAAACAAAAACTATTTTAATCACTACCACATGCACACTGATGGATCCAAAAGTCGAATAGGAACAGGGGCAGCAGCACACCCACACACTAGCACACAAACTTACAAATTGGATGAAAAACATTCAATACTGACAGCAGAACTAGAAGCAATCCAAAAAGCGCTGACAATAGCAATAAACACCCTAACAACCAAAACACAAATACTCATACTCACAGACTCACTAACATCACTACAAAATCTAGCAAACCCCTTTCAAACCACAAGAGCACAAATCACCAATACAATATGCAAACACATATCTACGCTGGGAAAAAAGACATATAAACAACACTACTATGGATCCCCAGTCACACAAACATAACAGGAAATGAAACAGCAGACAAGGGAGCAAAATACGGAAGCAAACTTGGAATGCCTCTAAATGTACCAATACACACGTCAGAACTACAAGCACAAATAAAACTAATTGTTAAAAATAAGTTCCAGGCCCCACTCCACCCCACAGTTATCTAACATAACCCACAACAAAGCAATATATAGATTAAGGTACAACTCCACAAGATTTACACATAACCCAAACAATGAACCTAAATCATGCACTCACTGTAGAACGGACAACACAAATGGCATCATTCTTTTCTTCTTTATGTAGGGGGCGCTTTCGGCTTCCGCCGCTTTCGCGAATGGCATCATTGGATGTCCTCTCCATTTATATGTCACTCAGTGAGCGAGATAGTTCAGGAGGAGCGAAAGACAACTCCGAGCAGGCGACCGCGTTCTTAAAAATGTTTGTTCTTTTTCTTTTGTAATTATATACACAAAACAAAGAAATGGTAGTAAAATACCTGTATTTACCATACAAAATATCACCTTAGTGAACATTTATTTTAACACAGCATTTACGGCAATCAACATCGAAATGAAAAACCCCGTGTGTAACTGTCATTCAGGGATCGTCGATCTCATTACGATGTTCTCTGCGCACAATTAGTTAGAGTTACTGCCCCGTCTTATGATGGACCTTATTCACTGACAACAGCATCGTTGGGCGACTTAATCGATCACAATAAGCTGTGATGTACAACGAGACGGAGAGTGAAGATGATAATTTGGCAAATCGAACATCTCCTCCACCACTACGACTTTCCTCTCCAGACCCTGGCAATTCCACCAGTCAGTTGCAGTCACCTTGTCATTGGTTGACAACGCCATTTCGCGGATTTGGCGGTCAGAGGCATCCTTCTTGACCACTTGTACAGGCACGAGACACTCACTCAGACCTCGGACTAGACCGTAGTCTTCCTCCAGGTCATCACACAACACCAGGACGTCACAATACCGAAGCTGTAATCTGGTGTTCGAACTGCCATCTAAAATGTATAAAAGACAGTGATTCATCGAGAAAATGCTAAGAGAATGATTTGTCGAGATAGCTTAATTCCATGACAGTGATTTATCGAGATAACTTATTGCCATGGCAGTGATTTATCGAGATAATGCCAAAGGCAAATTAATGTGTGAGTAACCAGTAAATAAAAGCCTATAATTGAGTGCAAGACTAAACCAACAAGTAAGACAATGTGAAATTAAATGAAAATAAAAATAAAAGCGTGTGTGAAATGCATAAACCAACAAAAAATGTGAACGCTTGAATAAATTAATGAGCAAATTTGTCAGCAAATGAATGAGTAAGAAAAATTGTAAATGCATGAATAAATCAATGAGCGTATGTTTGAATAAATTGATGAAACTTCATTTTTTTTTTTTCTGTCGTTACCGGGTAAACGACGGAATCCGACTGGAATGGCACTGAAAAGAGCCGGATTTTTTTACACAGCACCTAGCATCAACCCAACTGCACTTCAGAAAAATTATAAAAATTAAAAACAAAATTTTAAAAAGAACTGACGGGACGACGGACGACAGCCTCCACCCAATCCCCAGAGTCAAGCGAGGTGGAGCGAAAGCCTACCTGTGCACCCCTGAGGTGAGAATTTCCGAGGACAAAAATCTCAATGCATGTACAGGCATGGAGAGAAGTGAACGGAACACACACACACACACACACACACACACACACACACACACAGAGTAAAACAGTGGGTTACGGCACACAAAAAAACTCCCAAACAATAAACACGTTAATAAAGCAATGATTGCACACCAGTGTGTAGGTCAGTGATTGATAAAACCACTTAGCACGTAAAATGATGCGCGAGTACTTGATTAAACGGCGAGTCAGTTAGTTTACACAATGAGGGGGTGTAAACCACTTACTTGATTTACAAAACCAGTGAACTAAAGAGAAAATTAGTACAAGAAGTGAACCACGTACCCTGTGCGCCTACGCGCAGTTCGCTCAAGACACCAGCAATGTCACGACCACACTGTTCGCAGTCCGCTATTCTCCCGTCCTGACTGTGTCTGGGCGTTGAGCTATGACGCAGACGCTTGATGTCCGAACCGTCTGTTGGGGCTGGGACATCGCTCCTGCTGTAGCATTGGACATGCTGGCCCATATTCCATTCGATCTGCTTCTTCACCACGATCGGAGGTGATCGGAGTGCAACCGTCACACTCTTCATAACCATACATTCAGGCCGGTTCAAGTGAAATAAACTAGCAGCCCATATGTACACCCCGGGTACTCGTAATACAAGCTTCGTACAAAAATTTTTAAACCTGACAGTATAAAGAAGTTAAACAGTTAGTTGATTATTAGCCTCTGCCTATTGTTCTTTCTTTAATCTCATCATCAAACTGAACATTATAAACAGATTTTAAAACTCTTTCTGCACTCATTTACAACAAAAGAAACTTTCACTTAAAACGTACAACTAAGGAACACTGTAAAATGAAAAGAATATCGTGTTTGTGGATAGGATTACGCAAACAAACTATCTCGCAGTTTTCCTTATGTTCAATATGAACTTAATGGCATTTGACTGATTTTTCAGCGTGTATGAATGAATGTAGTATAAGATATATATAATATATATGTTACTCACTTATCATGAACCTCATCAGCAATGACACAGAGCTGTCCACCAGGTGACGTATTCTCCAATTTTTTTACAGCATTGTCCACATCCCTTTCCATTTCCTCGAAGTCAAAATTATGTAGTTTGACTTCAGTGAACTTCTGCTTCAGTTGGTTCTCCAGCATGTAGCTGGCTGCGCGGCTGTGTTTACACGTGATGACAATGTGTACTGTGTATCCGGCACTCAACCACTGCGACCCCTTTAGATACAGCATGACGGTTTTTCCGGTGCCCGGTGGCCCTGACAGAAATATCTTGGTATCTGCACTATTCATGATGTCCATTTGCTCTGGGTACAGACACACTTGGGTCATTCTATTCCCTACCTCAGCCACACCTTCCCCTGTCGTCCTTATCACCAGCCGCGGGGGCGTGATGCAGTAAATGTCAACGGTGGTTGCAGGACCACAGAATCTATGAAATCCAAAAGAATATTCCACAGCCAAAAGAAGCATTTGTACAAACACGTTTATAAATTAAAATACAACTGGCGTGAAGTGTGTATCAAAGATTATTAGGCTTACAAGGGCACGTAACTATTTAAGGGTGCACGTTCTGAAGATCAGCCATTTGCTCGACGGCAATCCACCAAGGTGTCGACTGCGCCTAACCCACGCACCCGTTACGACGACGATACAGGTTTCACGTGCATTCGTTAACGTTCTGGCCCTGTACAACATGGCAAAATCTCTGTCGCCAAAGATCCAAGAGGTTCACCGGGACAATGAAGTTTGTCTCCGTGCTGCAGTGAGCACTGTCACTGATAATGATTTACAGATATTTCGTCCGTTGGGATAGTAATTTTTTTATTAATAATATTTATTTTTGTATTTCTATATATACTTTTCATGAGTTGTTTAGAACAGCATTATAGATCCAAGAGTGCTTGTGTTAGGAACACTAAAATAGGTGACAAGTGCTTAAAATGAACAAAAAAATGTTTTATGTCAAGCTAACGAGTAGGAAAAGATAATTATATTGAATGCCTGAAAGAGAAAGCATACTTTAAAAAAAACAAAAAAACAAAACAAACTATATAAATCTGGAAGAATTCTCACCGGGCAACCAGACTTTCATAGTTTCGTGACAGATCCCGTGGATTATTCAATTCACGCCTCGTGGATTCGATCAGGTGTTGCCACCATTCACAAAGCTGTGTGAGAGCAGGTTCCTGAAGAGCACAGCATGTATCTTGAGGTGACAAGTGATCTGCACACAGGCAGAACCTCACAGCCTCTTCAATCATATCGGTTCTCAGACTTGAACACAAAACCTGATTAAAAAAAGCATCAATGATAGGAGAAACGAAGGTCAAACCTTTCTCTATATGCAACATAACGTGACGTGACGTGACAAGTTGTAGCAAGAGCTGTGAGTAGTACCCAGTATTTATCAATAGACAGACAGAGACAGACAGAGACAGACAGACAGACAGATAGATAGATAGATAGATAGATAGATAGATAGATAGATAGATAGATAGATAGATAGATAGATAGATAGATAGATAGATAGATAGATAGATAGATAGATAGATAGATAGATAGACAGACAGGAACAAGTCATGTTTCAGTGTAGCTATATTAAAAACCCTATGTCACAAACTGGTAGACTGTTATTAAGTACAGTATGGGCTGGGCTGTGACTAGGTGCAACTGATGGTTCTGCACTTCATCCACGAGTGTATCAGGCTCATTCTCTGAGCATGTGTACCACAAAGGGTGATCCATTTGAAATGTATTTTCTTAATAATAAAGCAATGAAATATCATGTATTTATATTCTATATATTTAGAATTAGTGTGAGGGATAGATAAAATAGTTGTGTGAATTTGTGTTTATTTATTTTGTAATTATTTGCAATATAAATTCGTCTTTTACTGAAAAATGGCACCTCTTTTTGTGACTTGCATATATGTATAGCTTTCTTAGAAGTGATAATACATTAAAGCAAGAGTCAACATTCCTCTTATGTCTTTTAATGACAAATGGTTAATTTTGTGAAGAAATAGTATTTTAAAAGGCACATTTTTTGTCACACTTCCTTTCCACTTAAATCGGAGCAAGAACTTTTATTTCTTTACCGAACATCAACATGTACTTAAACGCCATGTGCTATTTAAATAATCGATGCAACTGAAAAATTCATACGCTAATGTTTTTCAAAAATATTCGTTGCACAAATAAATATTCAGCTTTAAAAAAAAAAAAACTAATTTTTGCCTTCGTCTCCATTTAGCGCGTGATAAAGAAATTCATAAGTTCGTAAATATTAAATAATGATAATAATATCGGAAACTACTTCTTATATTTTTCAAAGGCGCCATATAGCGGAAAGATAACTCTCATATCAGTTGTCATGGTGTGAGGGGTTAAGTACCAAATAAAAAAAATAACTTATGCTTCCATTAAGATCACGTTGTGACGACAGCAATGGTGGGAAAATTTTCGGAATCATCGACGTCTCAAACAGTTAAGATTTCTGATAGACATTTTGCTTCCATGGGATTCCACAGTTCGTTTTCTCTACAGAGTATGACGGTGTTTATGATTTATAAATAATTAGGTCAGAATTGCCTCGGATAACAGGTATTTAGTCATTCATCCTGGGTGTGTGACCATCACGTTTTTATAGAAAATTAAAATTAAAACGATGTGTTCTCTTGTGGCGGTGAAAATTCCAATTTAATAACATGATGTTGAATCGTTTGCTATAATTTTGGAAACAATCATGAAGGACAAATAAATATCCAGCGCTAAACCAAATAAATAAATAATTAATTAAGAATCACATAAATAAACAATCAAGCCAAACAAACAAACAAACAAACAAACAAAAACGCAAACTATGTTAACAGCTACAATGATTTCTGTTCTTACCTGTCTTACTTTCTGATTACTGCTCAAAACTCGATTCAGATGGGTGAGTTTTATGTTGGGTAACATTAAGATCTTGACGACGTTAACCCCAGGTAAGTCACTCGACAGATGCTTCAGCACTTCTTCCGACCTGTTTAACTGGTTTACCGCCTTCTCAACTGTTCTCACCAATATGTCGTCCTTCTCTTGCTCCGTTTTATTCAAATGTTCAAAGTTGTCTCCCACGCTTTTGATTTCTCCCGTGATTAGGCCAAATTGTTTGTGAATAATGAGGACATCGAAGTCGCCTTGGTGATACTGTTTGTCCATGTCAACCGATCGCTTATAATTATCAGCAGCAGCAGCGTATGAGGGTTTGTTGAGGTAGTTACCAAAGAGGAGTTGGGAAATGACAACCATGACCTCTTCAAGTTTTTCTGCCAGTGTCCGCAGACCTCGCAGGACAAGTCTTTGGGCCCTGTCATCTCTGACGTCACTCTCCTGTATGCGGCTTCTGGTGGGCTGCGGTGACGACACAACAGAACATTTTTCTAAAGATAAACACATGAAGACAGTGATATGCTAACGGAAGGTGTGTGGAAGTGTTCCGCCCCGGGTGACAGCGAAACATAATATATTTTTTTCTGTGTGTTTAAATTTTAAAATTATTAAATGGGGTGTGCCGAAAGAGGAATCTGCTCTGGGAGCGAAAAAAAAAAAAGGTCCGCTCCAGATGACAAATACTTTAGGTGCACCTCAGGTTACAGAATTTTTTTTTATTTTTCATTGTTGACTCCACGAAATTTACAAACTTTGATAAGGATATTGCGAAAGCAAAAATAATCGAATAAAATAAAACAAATGATATGTGCATAAAAGTATTATGTGCATGTAACGACATAAGTCTTCATTATAACAAAAGGCAACATAAACCTTGATTATGACCAATAAAAATATATTTGTGACGACATAAACCTTGATCATGACCAATACGTATTATATTTGTGGCGACAAAAATCTTGATTAATAACAAAAAGTATTATGTATTTGTAACGATATAAATCTTGATTATGACCTATAAGTATTATATACTTATGGGGACATAAATCTTGATATGACCACTAAATATTACATTTGTGACGACATAAACTTTATTATGACCAATAAATATTATATACTTATGACGACATAAATATTAATTATGGCCAATAAGGTTATAGGCTTAAAGGAAACGAAAGTGGTGAAAAAGCAGATAATCCTCCAAAGGAAAATATTTCTTTATCATTGTTACTGGCCTACTTTTCTTTGCTACTGTATTAAATTCGTGCCAGTCTGACATGCAGATTGTTATAAAATTCGTTACCCTCCACGATCCAGATGACCCGGTTGAGACATACAGATGACACATATATCCTTCTCTTAAAGGGCATTAAATATCATAGTTACATAAAAATAAATAATCCAACATCATGCATAAATGGATCTCCAGCTGCCGGACTTCATACACGAGTTGAACTTGATTCACAATCTTTACTGAACAGTACGAAAGTTTTTGAAGTCTAAATGCTATTTCCTTTTCACGCCAACATTAAAAAGTACATTGTTCTACCATGTTAGTTTAAAACGTCATTAAAGAGGCAATGACATATTGTAATACTGTTTTCCTTTATAGACTATGGAGGTAGGTCCAGATCTGTCGCTAATCATCCTACAGTGAAAGACAATTAAAAATATTTTCTTCATTATTCACAAGAATTTATATTTGAATATGTTTGCCTATGAGCAGAAGGAAAAAATAGTTATGTTAATCAAAGTTACCTAACTCTTCCCTGCCTTGTACATGTGGAAATAAAAAGACACGATAATCTAAGGTACATAACTCTCGCTTACCATAAAGAATTTGGAAATAAAGCGATAGGATAATCTATAGTATGAAAATCTTGATTGCCATACACATTTAGAAATAAAAAGACATGATACTCAAGGTATGTACCTCATGATTACCATACGCAGTTGATAATCTAAGTTACATAACTCTTGATTAATTATCATAACACATCTATGGAAATAATAAAAATTTTGAATGTTTCTTTAGCTTGGTCTAACTCAAAAACAACAGGACTGATTTTGATCAGACTTTTACTCTTGTTTACCTTAGTATTCTAGAATCAAGATAGGCTATATAACATCATGCTATCCCATAAGGAAACTCGCCTGTAGTTCCTAAATTTGCGCATGGAGCAGGGCTTTATATACAGCATTTCATGGCTGGCTGTAAATTGATAACTTCCATACACTTCAGATGCTTTGTGGATTCACTCAGATTCCATTTCTCAGTCTGAGTGTCAGGTTTGGGGCTGTAGTAAATATTGTATTTTGAATGGGTTAGCTCTTATTTTTGCAATGCCTTCCCAAAAGAGAATCAAACCTTAATTCAGTCCAGCAAATGCAAAGAGAGAGAAGTACATGGCTCATGGAAAGTAAAAATGTACTATTAATAGTATAAAATAATTTTACTTTAAGCAACATATTCTGAAAACTGACATATATAGAAGCAAAGCTATGGGTTTATCCGATTTGGAAATAAAAAGACACAATAATCTAAGATAAGTGTAACAAAATGATTTCATCACCATCTTTAATTTGATTATCGTTAATTAATAATTATAATCCTTGATATGTTTTTGTAGGAATTAATCATATTTTTCATATTATCAGTGCATAGGACACAGTTTATTCATTGATGTGTTGGGTGTCGTCTGTCCTTAGTCTCACCTGAAAAGTGGGTGTGTAAATGTGTGAACAAGATTGTGCCTGCATGCTCCAACCAATTGGCAAACAAACATTTATCCAAACTGAGAGGTCAGCCCTTAGTTCTCACCCTTAGTCCTGGTCAGTACTTTGTAATGGTCAAAATCACTTCTGGAAAACCACCATTTTTGTGCATGTAAATTACGGAGACTAAACCGGCATGACGTCATGTTTAACTTCTTTGCCAGGGCCTGGAAGTGATTATCACTTTGTTTCGCTAATCTCCCAGAATCTATCTTTAAATAGAATTGAATTGCCTCTCATCTCCTTGTCAGTCTGTTTACCATTTCTGCTGAAATTCAGTTAAGGTTTCAACAGCAACTGAAGTTACAAGATTTTTGAGTGTATTTGTGTTTTTATGGACTTTGATGCTATTTCTTTTTTAGGAAATTAATGTGAGTTGCATGGCTGTGCATATCTAAATAAAGGGAAGAGATGCAGGAAATGAAAAGTCAGTAAGACAGATATTGTATGTTTGAGGGAAAGAAGGAATCAGAGTCAGACAGGCAGGTTTCAGCGAAGGGTCAAAGAAAGATATATTTCATGGAAGGGAAAATTCAGAAAAGGGCAAACATGTTTCAGTTAAGGAAATGTAAAATAAAAATACAAAACATTATATTTCAGGAAAAGTTAACTCTGGCTTACCCCTACAGCAGCAAATTGCGCAACAAGCACCTCCTCTGCACCCACAATCTGTTTGATGTATGGAACGCGATTGAAATATATAGGTGGCAGAAAGTATGTTTTCTTGTCTAAATCTGGATACCACTGATGAATGCATTGTAGCCAATAGTTTACCTCCTCCTCCTTTGGCCAAGTTGCCTGGTGTGTGCCAAGCCCTTCCTGCAAACCCAACATGGTGCCTGAGGCAATTACTTATAATGTGTTTGCAAATATTGCTGGTATCTAAAATTCAAGTACAGTTGAATTTTTAGCATATCTTAATTCTAAAATCTAACTTTTCATTTGTTTGTTTTGTACTTTTAACTCCTTGTTTACAATGAATAAGAATAGCAAAGTAGAAATCCTTAATGACTTTAGTGCATTATAATTTACCCTTTTATTTCTTTTGTTAAATATTTGTAATACTAATAGTTTTAAAAAGAAATTTGTAAATATATATGTCTGTGATGGACAACAACTTTTCATGAAACAATTTACATAACTGTTCCATGAGCAGTCTCAGTATCTATACTGCAGCATATCTGTATTGTAAAATAGACACAAGAAGAATGTAAAATAAAAAGAAGAAATGTGAACAAGAAAAAGAAGTTGAAAATTTGAACTACAAAAAGTATACACAAAAATGTGAAATAAGAAAAAAAGAAGACATATTTAAAAGAAGTAGAAAAACGTACAATGCAAACAGAAGAAAAATGTACAATAGTATAAGAAGAAGAAAAATGTGAAATAGAAAAAGAAGAAAAATGTGAAATAGTAAAAGAAAAAATGTGAAATAGAAAAAGAAGAGAAAGAAGAAAAATGAAAGCCCCTACTAGACTGTTAATAATTATCCTAGCTGTTAAGACAAATTCACTGAACATATTAAAGATTTGCAGTGTTGTCAATAAATGGATAGAAATTATATGCAGGAGAACAGTCCATGTTCTCCTATAGGTTATGTGAACCATTTCATCTTCTCTTAAAGCTATTATTTATTACTGTAATATGCAATCATCTTAATCTAAATTAAAATTTCTCTTAAAGCTATTATTTATTACTGTAATATACAATCATCTTAACTAAATTAAAATCAAATACAGATTTAATTTGCAAAATTTTTTGCTAATAGATTTGTTATGAATAGTAATGACTTGTGTGCATTACTATTTTGTATGGCTACACTATTTCAGAAAAAGGTATCTTGTATATCATTTGATTGACAAAATATCAGTGTTTCATTGAGTATTTATGTAAAGAGGTTGAGATGATAATGGTGTTATTATGATAATTAATATACCTTTTACTGTCATAAACCAACCCATTATTTATTCTTGCCGGTACATTCACTTAAGATTTGTTTTCTATGAGCTGTTTATTGACTTTCATACAATAGTCAACAAATTTTGTATACTTTTATACATTGACTTTCCTACAGCAGCATATATTTTGTTTACTATAGTATGTTGACTTTCAAATATGTGCAAATGATTTGTTTATTATTATTCATTAACTGTCTTAAACTTCAGTAACTATTTGTTTACTATGGTATACTGACTTAAATGATTTATTTAATATTGGATATTAATTAGCTTAAAATCAAATACAATTATTTTCTTTAATACTATTATTTTGTTAAATATAATACACTGACTGGCTTATATGAGCAAATTACTTGTTTATTATTATACATGTACTTTAATAATAAGTCAGTATACTGTAGTAAACAAATAGCACTAAAGTTGGCTTAAACTTCAGTACTGTTTGTTTACTACAGTACTGACTTAACTTAAATGATTTGTTTATTATTGTACATTAATTAGTTTAACATCAAATAAAATTATTTTCTTTAATAATATTATTTTGTTAATTATAGTACACAGACTTGCTTATATGAGCAAATGACTTGTTTATTAGTGTAAATTAATTAGCTTAAAATCAAATACTATTATTTTGTTTGCTAAAGTACTCTGACTTTCATCTCTGAGCAAATGATTTGTTTATTATTATAGAGTAATTGGTTTAATACATTATTTATTTACTAAAGTACAATGATTTCATATATGAACAAACGATGTGTTTACTACTGCACCAATGATTATCATTTATTCACTTGATTTTTTTTTTTTTACAATTTTACATTTACTGTCACTGAGTATAATAGGATATGCTGATTTTTAAATACTGATATTTATTTATGAACATATGACTTATTTATTACTGTATACTAACCGGCATACAACTGCATGTGCTATACTTACTATTGTTCAGGTTAGGTTCACATATGATTTGTTTACTATAGTACACTTACTATCAAGAACAAGCATTTGATATGTTTAGTGTGTTATAGATGAACTGTTATAATAAAATGAGAACTGTTCACTACTATACATTGATATTTAAGGATACAATTGTTAACTAATGTATATTTGTGTGTGTCGCTATCATTTTCTTCCACTTTTCTCTTTGGGAGAGTTCTCCATGGAAGAGAGTTGTGAGGTTCAGAGTGACGTACCCCTTTAATATGTCTGTGTGTATGCTTTTATGGTTATCTGTAAACGTTTTGTGCATCTGTATTTCATATTATTTGGCATATTATTTGGGTGGGTGGTATTTCTGTTGTGAATAAGACTAACTTATGATAGGACTACGATTAGTTATGTCAAATGGTCTTATATATTTTATTACTTTCAGAGCAAGGGCTTTCGGTGCACTGAAATAAGGCCTTCATTTGAAAAGTTGATATCAGAGTATTAGAGCGAGTCAATTACAGACATATCCACAAAAACCTACCAAAGGCACCAAATGGACCAGGGGTGTGTGTGTGGGGGGTCATCTTTCAATCGGCGTCATTGTATCAATCTGCCAAAGTGATTAAATCCAAAGGGTGGCACCTATGAGATCTATAACTATAAGACTGCGTAAATAAAACTTTTTAAAATCCCTATAGGTTTCCTTTCAAATTTTACTTCTCAAATATTTTCGAGTTACAACCAGTTTGAAAGCTGTGCATCTTTGGAGAGAAAATTATAAATATGCCTGTTCGCTTTAATAAAATAGCACACATATCGAGCTCTATTTTTTTATACAGGCCTACTCTGAAATAGGTGTACCTAAAGCCATTGCTCCAACGTCAATGAATATAACATCACCTATTTAATGAGTGCTACACGATACACTTCCGTATTATGATTCTCATTTCAGATCTGTGCCTAGCTAAGTCGTCAAGATTGACTACTTCTGCTGTCATAAGTGAAACCGACTGAACGGAGGAACGGGGTGAATTAAAAAAAAATATAAACTTTAAAAAGTCTTAGATTGTACAAAATTCGTGTGTAGTTTACCGATGAATTTGCAGCCATTACACGTTCTGCCCTTTGCACCGGAAATGAATGGGTACGCAAGGTCAATCAATAATCAGTCTCCATGACGACAGTCTGTTCTAATGACCTAGATGTCTTTCTCCATGTCTTGTTCTTTCCTTTTCCTTTTTTTTTTTTTTTTTAATAAAAGGTACTCTGCACAGGAGAGAAACAAAAACATGCAATAACTGTGGAACAGAAAACACTAAACAACACTCCTATTGCATTGCCCACTAAACAATGAAGAAAGAAAAACAAACCACTACTTATCCAAAGCCACAAAGAGAAAAATTATTTTTTTAAAAAAAACACTCATCAATTTCCTTACAGAAACAAACACTACGTCTTCTCTAAAACGTTCTTAGACAGTGACTTTAAAAGTAAAAGACTAACAAAAACACAGCCGACACCAGCATTACAAGGAACTATAACCAACTCTTCGTCAAAGTAATATAACAAGTAGAATAAATCTTGGAAATTCTCGCACCAACTCTTCGTCAAAGTAATATAACAAGTAGAATAAATCTTGGAAATTCTCGCAGCAACAAACTAAGACAGAGAATATCAAACGATGAAAAAGTCTATTGCGATTCCTGTGAGGAAAGAAGTTATCGAGAAGTGACAACAGGAAAAACGTGGAATGAGAAGCCATTGATTATGATTTTGTTATATGAGAGTTTTATGTTATATAACTTTAAATTATAATTTTATATCTCTAATTGATAATTTTATATCATTAATTCAATGTTGCATCTCAGTCCATTGTTAAATCCACTATTTTTTTCATATCGATAATTCATGTTTATATAGCTATTTCATTTTTATACCACCGATTTATTTTTATATCACTAATTCGTTTTTATATCACTCTTTCATTTTTATACCACCAACTCATTTTTATATCGCTAATTCAAATCTATATTACTAATTTATTTTTATAATCACCATTTCATTTTATATCATTAATTCATTTTTATATTGCACATTCTATAAAGTTATATGTATGAGTTGACCACCTCTACTGGCGGCCAGCGCCGGCTTTCACACATCCCAACGGACACCGGGGACAACAACGACGCCAGCGCTACAACAACAACGTCAACGCCACCAGTAATGAGAACAGTGGGGTGAACATCCCAGGCGCATGTACACACTAGGTAAAGACTTGGTACGCTACTAGCTTGGGCTCTGTAACACCCCCCTCCCACCTTCTTACTCGAACATCGAAGACGACAACAACAACAACAGCGTCATCCAGAGCCTTAGACCACGGACTACCAGTCTAAAGACTGCCTCTTGCATTAACCCTCCCCTACCTCCCGCCCCCCCCCCCCCAGTAGTTCCTAGCATTTTTAAATGAACACTACAGAATAACCTTGACCTGGCACACGTCCAGAAAACCGAGTACGAAAATGCTATACCACCCGTCTTATCAATTATTAAGCCCCCACGCTACTCGAGCTTTTTAATCCAGATATATTACAACACAGGTCGAGGGTGTTGATAAAAACAAAAATAGAACTTATTAACAAATAATCAAATGCACACTAATAGCAAGAACATCGATCAATTACAAACAAGGACGTATATATAGGAACATACAGAAAAGGAGTGTACAAACAAGAATAATTGACTGTCCAACAGTCTCAGGCCTGATAAGGTTCTCTCATAAATTCTTAATGAAAAAGTTCTGAATTTGTCTCTTTCAGAGGCTTCAAAAGAATAGTTTTCTTTTCTTAACACATCACTGAGAGAATGAATGAGCAGTAGATAATGAAAAGGGAAAGTTACAGGACATTTTAGCAAATGCTCATCACTGGCTGTGCATATTGTTGGCAGCAAAGCAAACTTGGCTGGTGCTGAGTTAGATGAATAATAGACTTTGGAACACCGGATGCTTGCAAAGCCAAATCAAGGCTCACAAATAGGTTGCAGGAAGGACCCAAAGTCGCAGCAGAATCACAAGGAACAGAGAAGTCTTCATAAAAGTCTTCATAAGATAGTGTTCATAAAAACTGCTGCCGGTCCTTTCACCTGGAAATAGTTCTTATACATGGGCGTTTAGACTAGCCTCTCATCATTCATCTACCTTTCCCTAACACTCATCAGAATTAATTTAATATTTAGCAAGTTTAATCATTTTGCTCTCTGCCTTGACCTGAAAGGTCTTATCCTTTTATTATATCTTTAAACAACATGAACTGTACTGCACGCGTCCTTAGCCTACTAAGGGAGTACATATTAATACGTGTTAAAATAACTGAACAAGCGGTATTTCATCACGTTATGAACATCTCTAAATCAATCCAAAAACAGTTTCACAGAGATTAAGATTTGCTACATTAACTGCTACAAGTTTCTCACCAAGAGCTTACATGTTAATTAAAATTAGATTGGCCAACATTATATTGCATGGAATTTCTACTAGTTAAAACAACTATGACAGATCTCTCTAGAATTATCAAACTGCATACGAAGTTACACAGGGAAATTAGAATATATCATTACTTGGCTGGAAAAGAGACATAAATGATACATTTCTTGATAGCTGAAAAAGAACATAAAGTTACAAGTTAGGAATTATTAACGTTGTGTTTACTCACGAAGGTTTTAAGGGCACCCAGCGGGGTCTCTTTCAAAGATCGAAGATGAACTCTAAACCAATGCCTTGAAATGAGTGAAGAACCATGATTCTCTTCACTAAGGTATTCTCCCATAATTCCCTTTAGTGCCCCTTGGTTAATTCCAGTAGGTGGCCATTGGTTAATTACACTCGTCCAGTAGATGGCCATTGGGTAAGCCTAATTGGCTAACTTCTTGCATCGTACAATAAGCAGTTTATCCCCAACAAGATTTGGGGTGTTTCGTGCGTTCTCAGGAATTTGTGCTATTGAATTCTACTAGGAGTGACGACCTGTATCATTTAATTTCGATAGTACTCCGGGCAATGCCCAACAGAAGGATTCTGTTGTTTCTCTACATTGTGTGTGTGTGTGTGTGTGTGTGTGTGTGTGTGTGTGTGTGTGTGTGTGTGTGTGTGTGTGTGTGTGTGTGTGTACTTAACGTGCAGTGCACGATGTCTATTTTAACACTACATATAAATGTCAGACTTACGAGCAAGTGTTGTACAATTATCACAAAAAGATTATTTCTTAGATGATAAACAAGTGAAAAATAAAAGTACGGGGTGGAAATATTTGTCACAGATACCATGAATAAAATGTAAAACGACCAGCTCATCAAATTCAAATGGTGTTATATCAGAAATCAATTTTCATACTATTGAATGCACTAAATTTGTTTTATCATTTTTAGTAATTTCTAGTTTATGATAACATAAAATGAATTAGTTATACTATGGTAGAAAATAAACACAATCCAAATAATTATAATTATTTTCATATTTAAAAAAAAAATTGTATACTGTCACTGCTAAGTTTAACTCATCGTTTTTCTTTCAAATAAAATTTTATGCAAGTGTGCATTGTGTTTATGAGTCAAAGATCCGCTTCATGCGATAAGAAGACAGTATATCCAAAACTTATCGAGTGACACTGAAAGAAAGTGTGCTTGCGTACATTCATTTCCAGCTTTACCCATTTTTTTTTTTTTAACGAAAATTCTGTGTAGATTTTATTGAAGTGATATATCAAAAGAGTTTTGTCTGCTACGGGTTTCACGTCCGCTTCCAACTTTCGCTGATTTCGCAGATGGTGCTAGTGCCAAGGGAGATATTTCTATTCTGAACGGGAGAGATGTAACCCATGGACTGGAGGGGAGATCTGGCTTGAAATATGTCAGGTAGGTATTCTAAGAGAGACACGGAAAGGAAAGGAAATCTAGATTTATTACTCAAGTTCAATACTATGTTCTGAATAGAAAGTACTGAGACACGGAAAGGAAATGAAATCTACATTATTACTAAAGTTCAATACTATGTTCAGAATAGAAAGTACTGAGGTCATTCACTTTGTTCGATGGCGCTCACGATAAGTCTCATTAAAAACTCATCCGTCAGATGGTGTTCACATGTCACGATAGAAACTCAATCCATCAGATGGTGTTCACATGTCATGACAGAAACTCAATCCACCAGATAGTGTTCACATGTCACGATAGAAACTCAATCCATCAGATGGTGTTCACGTGTCATGATAGAAACTCAATCCATCAGATGGTGTTCACATGTCATGATAGAAACTCAATCCATCAGATGGTGTTCACATGTCATGATAGAAACTCAGTCCGTCATACGGCAGTCACATTGTCACTGAGAAGGTGTGAAGAGTTCATATCCATTAGAGGTCACGACCATACCTCAGGTTATTTCCTGGTATTGCTTATTTCTTGCCTGAATGCCTGGTCTTGTTACACTTGTCATTTTAATTTGTTTTATACTTATCTAAAGCAGCGGTTTTCAAACTTTTTACACCTGTGGAGCAGTGAAAATAGGAGAAATATTTCCGCAGACCACCTAAGGCAGAAATAAAAACTATTATTTATGTAGTATTTCGTGTTTTGGGAACTTGTCATCCACAGAGCAGTTATCAATTTCAAAATCAATTTTTAAAAAAAGTATTTATTATCTGTTTACTGATATATTTTCTTTAATAAATTACTAGTCTTTTGGGATATTTTTCTGACAAATGAAATAATGCTCTAAAGTGCTGTAAAATTTAAAAAATAAAAATATTAAATGCACTAAATAACCGCTCTTTTCTTTAAATGGTCTTTACACAACAGAAAGCAACTAAGGAGAAGAAAATTTTAGTTTTAGTACCTGCATGAGTTGCCTCCCTTCCATTACAGCAAATTCTTCTAATTATTTGTTAGGAATTGTTTCTCCTGATAAATTTTGCAAACAAGAATGTTTCATTTTAATTTTTTATTTAATGAAAAAAATTGTTACTGTTTTATTACAGAAATGTAACAAAAGTTTGATTTTTATAAATAACTAATGGGGCTTTGAGGTAAAAGTGCTATACTTGTATGCAGGTCTTGGGTTCGGGACCAGCCCTTATCATTGGAATTGTTCACATTTGATCCTCATCCAAACCCTAGCTCACAAATGCTCACTTAGAGCTGAAGAATTAGTGCATTTAAATGACCAGTATTATTACTAGCAAAAGTTCAATCATGGTTCAATTCCCAGTCAGGTGGCAAATCTCTAGCAAGTTGTTCTATACTCCAATGTTGTGAGCTTGGTTCCTAGAACATCAAAGGGATGATAAATGCAGGCTTGTGCATTTTAGACTGTACACACTAAACATCTTGTAACAGTTAAAATCTGAAAATAGTTAGTGGCCACTTTCATTGCAATTTAGCATAATTTATTTTTTAATTTTAAGAAAACCCTTTCTCCCCAATCAGTAAATAAATAAATACATTTTTAAAATGTGCCTAAGTCTTCACACTCTATTGCCAAGATGAATTACTTTTTTTTGGTGTTAAATTTATTTTTTATTTGTGCAGAGGATTGTCATTTTATTTTTATCTAACAAGGTATTGCTAAATAAATTAGAATATCAGTAAAGTCTCTTAACTGAAAAGAAGTACCTATAACAACTAAACAATGTAACAAACATAAATTATTAACTAATTTCACCATCTACTAAGCTTCAACTTTTAATTATGAACACGTATTCCACTTTTCTTGCAAATGCATCCATAACTATTTCTCCTTCAAATGAGCATCAACTTTATTTATAGACTCTTTACTACATATTACCATTATATTAGCTCATATCCTTATCACTACTTTACCACATGCTGTTACCACTAAATTACCACACAGTATTACTTTTGTATTATCAAAAACCATTACATTACCACATACGAATAGTATTACCAAATGATGTTGCCACTAAATTGATGCGTTATTACCAAAATCCATTACTATTACATTAACACATACCGTTACTACTATATTATACCACTCTTTTCTATATTTATTTATTTATAGTTGTTCGAAGTTGCCATTGTTAAATCAAAACAGGGAAAGGGGGGTGGTATTGCTTTCTTTTTCTAAATGTATTGGGAGGTTGTTTTTTTATCCAATGCCATAGATATATATACTCTCTAATTTGTCTAAGTTCCGTATAAACCCTTATTAAAATAACTAAATGTAACTGAAAATCTGCTCTATAATGTTTAACAGCACAGCAATATACATTTTCAAAGGTGTGCTTGCAACCATTTGGTTAAAATAAGCAATTACTTTTCTGCCTGCCATCAGCTAGCAAAATGTGTGCCTGTAACCATATGGTTAAAATAAGTACATGTAATTGCTTTTCTGCCTGTCACCTGCTAGCAAAATGTGTGCCTATCCAATCAGTTTTATTTATTTATTTTACAAACAGGCTGGGAGGTTGGAGAAATAGATTATCATAACTACTGTTAGTCCTCTAGTGTCGCCTCCAATCTGCATATGGTTTCCTCAAAGTGTGAAGGTGGAGAAATAAAACGCTTTTAAAAATAAAGGGTAAAATAAACAGCTCAGGTATTGGAATAAAATTCTTGTATAGTGCCTACACCTAAATAAATATCTGCCAATGAGCAACAATTGTATTAATCTTAATCTTAATCCGATAATTCACTTTATATAAATCCAAATCCCTGACTGAACACACTACTCGAGGGGGGGGGGGGGGACAATGTTCTGATATGGTAACTAATGATCCAAAATCTATAGCCGACCGACATATTTCTTGAAGCTAAGGACACCGTTTAATTTTTTTTTTTTTTTAAATAAAAACATTAGCTTCAAAACTAATTCCGATAAGAACGAGTTAATTTATAAGGAATACATTGTAGAATGTAGAGTCCCTGTGCTGCAAAGATCGCCTAAGTGTATGTATGGTCCATACAAATAAAAGCATTTAAAAAAACAACAACTATAAAGTGATCTTTGTTTATATTTTAAAGTTTGATGGTTATGATAATTTTAGAGAGGCAGGGAAGATAATTGGTGGGGGGGGGTATCCATTTATAGTAGTCAGGTGACCTAGTTTTTGGACTAACGCACCTGTCGAACTTCATGCATTATTAAAAAAAAAATCAAGCATGCGCAAAGGACTCAAAGTTTTCGCTATTTCCTATCGGTGGTCAATCGCTGAGGCTGTTTTAACTGTTATTATTCCGTCCAGGTCAGTGGTATTTATTTAGAGTTGTTTCTAATTATTTCCGTGCGCTTTATGGACCGAGGTGGGGCAAATTAACTGTTTTCCCTGAAACTAAAAATTTTATAAATTGTTTTAAAGCTTTTATGTTAGGTCGGCAATGTCAACAAATATGGTGGACTGAGTTCTTTGTGAATGATTTGAATTCGCCTTGATGTAGCTTAAATTAGTCTATGAACGCTTTGAAAAGTTAGTGATTTTATTTGTAAATAATACTCGACACAATAAGTCATTAATAAATTGTTGTGTATATATGTATACGAACTCAACTCAATCGAATAAAATCACTTATTAATAATAATATTATAAAATTTTAAAGGAAAGAAAAACAAAACTCAAGTCATTTTATAATCAAGTTTATCTGGCCACAGTATATAACACTTTAACAGATCTATGTGGATTCCATGTTTGCATGTGACATACATTTATAGTTAATAAATAGTGTAAAAGATGATAACAAAACATTTTTCCTTTATCCCTGTTCAGGAATTTTTTGTTGTTGAAGAACTTGAACAGTTAAAGATCCATTTACAAATTAATATAGCTATGAATAAGTTCCAACCACTAACTACCAAGAGTGTCATTTGGATTCCTCCATACTTCTTCTCAAATTACACACACAAATATATAGATTAATTAAGTTTTGATTAGTAGTTGTTTTGTTTGTGTTTTTTTTAAAAAAATATTTATAAGATTTGCAAAAGAACGATAAATTTATTATCTCTATATTGCTTTTGTTTTGATATAATTTTAATTATTATTTTGGTGGTGGTGGATTAATATTGCTACTGTTTTTAGACCAAAAATAATAAATTTTAGTCAACATACAGTATATCTTTTGTTGAAGTAGATAATTTGACGAATGTATTCATGGATTACTTTTTACAATAGAGACTGTTATTTTTAATGCTATTAATAAGTATCTTTAACATTTGCTGATTCAAAAAAAACTTGAACTTTGAAATTGAACGTTTTATTCTTTCGGTCATGCCAGATTTTTCCAGTTTTCCATGCCAGGTCGTTTTTTTGTTTGTTTTGTTTTGTTTTGTTTTTCTTTTGCTTTTAACTTTTTAGTATATAATTTATAAAAATATAGTCTTGTTATTAATCCCTTTCTTCTCTCAACATATAAAAAGCAGATTTTATGAAAATATCTGTATGCTGCCATGTTTTTTATTTCACTCTTCAACTTACTAGGTATATCAAATCTTATCATAACTTTTTATGAAGTTTACAAGCATGTGGTTTATTCAACTATAAAGTATAAAGTATACATTTTAAAATTATAGCATAAGTGGAATTTGTTTAGATTTATACCTCTTAGAATGTGTATGTGTGCATGTGTGTTTGTTTATTACTCTTAATTGTTTTCAGTCATATTTTCAAAAACAAAATATATAACAAGTTTGGTTTTACCAGTTCACTTGAAAATTAATTGGATTTGTTTGAGAATTAATCAAGATTAAAACAAGATTAACCTGTTTTGATTGACTTTATGTAGTTTTTTCTTAATATAAGTTATAGCACCTTTAGCTATAACTAAGGAATTAATTACTAAATTAGTTTGGTATGCAGAATGTATATATGTGCAAGACCTAACAGTAACAACTAATTAGTTAACCAGAAACAAGTATAGTTTAAATATTATATTATTTAAATGTTAATAAATGTCATTTATTATTTATTTATGAATATCACTCTCCCTTTCTCTCACGCACACACATGTATATATATATAAGAAAATCCACTATCAAATTACTTTATTGAAAAGTTGTTTTTTTAATTTTAATCATGTTTTCATTATCCTATCAGAAATAAACATGGCAGCTGCTGTGGAATCAATGGATTTTGACCAAGGAGTTGTTCCGGTGGCTTCAGACAATGACAATATATATGGCAACCTTAATAATTTTATTATTGATAAGAAAATTGGAAAGGGGCAGTTCTCAGAAGTGTACCGGGCACGCTGCAAGCACAACAACAGTATTGTGGCTCTCAAGAAAGTTCAGGTAATATCTTACAAAATTTTTCAACATAACTTACTGAATTTTTATGGTTTGAGGAAAGTTTTTTGTTGTTCTTTTGATTTGTTTTGATTTATTTTTGCAGCATCTTAGTTTCTTCTTTCTGTAGTGTATAAATTATATCTAGTAAAAAATATTTTTGATTTAGGTTTTGATAAACTGCATGCGGATATTATAAAATGTCTTGTTGAGTTGTTCTGAATAATCATTAAATCAGTTTTATATATTTTAATCTTATTTTTCATTCACAATAAAAATATTTCCAGATCATTTATGAATTGTTTATAATTATGTTGTGGCTATGTTGTTTTATGATACGGACATGATAATGATCTTGATATATTTTTAGACACATTGCTTATACCTTCAGCAGTTAAAGTTTTTGTTGGTGAAAGCAATATATATGAATTAAATTTACATTATGAATATATTATACTATTAATTATATTTATAAATACATGTTCTGTTCATGGTTGATTGTATGCATATGTCTCTGCTTGTTGTGTTAATGATATATTACTGGTTTTTTTATTTCATATTTGTCTATTATATTTTAGATATTTGAAATGATGGATGCCAAAGCCAGACAAGATTGCATCAAAGAAATAGATTTACTTAAGGTAAGATCATTAGAATGGTTTGAAAGTCTTTCCTCACTGATTAACATATTTATTTAGTTCAAAAGAGGTTAATGAGATATGTTTATTTATAAATTATGAACATTTAATTATGAACAAATAATTTTATTACTGCGATTTGAATTCAAATTTCTGCTAATGTCTGAACGTGCATTTCTTTGTCTCAATGTTCATCTGGAGATTTGGTCTCTGATTTTAAAATTATGGTTGATTTTATTTCATTTTCAAAATATTTTTGGTAACTGACTATTTAAGTAAACATGGTGCATGTGGAAATAAGTGTTATATATAATGAATAAGTAATTATTAAAATTTAAAATAGACTGCATTATCTGTAATTAATAATTAGCTACACTAAAAACACTTTGCTAATTGATTATAGTAATATAATAATCTCACACTAAAATATTGTACTAATTGATAAGTTATTCTGTTATGTCACTTTTAAGTATTATTTATGCATCCAGGTATACATTCAGGTATACAATTTTTTCAAGGTCTGAGCATTATTTTTCAAGATTAATTGGTCTAAGAACAAAATGTACATACAGATAAACATTTATAAAAGCAAACATTACAGAAGCTGTTAAAAAATATTTTGGATCTATTGTCTATTATTAAATTGAATTTAATTAGGCATTATTTTTTTAGTAGTAGTAGTATTTATATGTGGTACAAATTTATATCACGACCTATATATGAGGTTCATGATCTGGCTCTTTGGATGAATTTCTGAAATCAAATATAATATTTGTATTAATTTGCAGGGAAACTAGTTCAGAATTGTAAAGTAATATTAAAACAAATGCAAATGTTATATAATTTCATCTCTTCAAATTTGCTACATTTTTTTCTGATTTTTATGTATTTTGAGATATTTTCACACATTCTTGCATGTACACACATGCACAGCCACACACACACACACACACACACACACACTGGAATTTTGTCATATTGCAATTAAATATTTACTAATTGCACTTTGCTTCTGTATGCATTATGGTAGATTGTTTTGTTAACAAATTGACATTATTGATTGTTTCAAGCTCGTTTTGCTTGCTTCAATGTTTTGTCTTGGTGGTGTATTTGTAAATCCATTTTTATAATGTAAGATTTGTTTTTAGAATGTCCTTATTCATTGAGTTTGGCCAAAGTAAAGTCACTTAGGCTCTTTGGATCTATATTATTGATTGTTCTTATTGATTCACTTCATGTCACACTTTTGTGCATTTTCCAATGGCTCTCTTTTAAAAATAAAAGTGATTACATTTTTTATCTCTTCTGTCATCACCTTCCATTATAATTTACTGGCATCTAAAAGTATTGAAATTTGATGTGATTGCCTAAGTTCATAACAGTTTGCAAGAAGACTGGTGTACTTTTAGTCCCATTGACAAGGTCAACATTGCACCAGTGGCTTTTGAGATCACAATGATTTGGTGTCACTTCCTGTTAATAATTAGGAAATTCTCATTTTAACTTTGCACTAAACAAGTTTAGAGATACTGTGAATGGAAAACCAAACATACCTACCAAGAAATAAGATTGTGAGATGTTCCTTGATCCAGGGAGCACAGGACTAGGGGTGGGGTAAAAGTATTGTTAAAGCAAAGCAAAAAGAAGAATGGTGACCCTATCATAACATTAACAGTAGGCTAGTTTTAAAAATTACAGTTCTAGAACATGGGATGATGTCTAAGCTTTCCAGGCATAGAATTCACATAGGATTTCTTTTTTCCTTTTCAATTTAAAGTGGGGTACTATAAGAAATATTACTCATTTTAAAAAATGTGTAAACACACACACACACACACACACACACACACACACACACACACACACACACACACACACACACACACACTCACACACACTCACTCACTAAAATCTCATTTATTTAGTTATGTCAGTATTATTTATTTATTCAGAATTACCCTCGAGTGGCAGAAAGCAAAACATAACCATTTCAAAATCAAATCCTCGTGCCTTCTGGACCTGGAATTTCCATATTAGTTCCAGGTGTTTCAGTATTATTCAATAAGGAATAATCAGCTGTCTCACCAGCCCACACAGTGTCAATTTGGGTAAACAGCCATTGATGAGATTTCATTTGATGTGCTGTACACTTTAACACGAGTGGTTGCTGCAACATGTAATGAAGCAGATCCATCCTCAGTGCTGCATCAGATTTATTTATTTTTATTATAGGTATTGCTGCCACTGGACAGCAACTCTTTCAGAAAATTATGGTAACATTAAAATTTGACTGTCCTACACAACTGGCACTTAGAATAGGTTTGACATCCATGAAATATATTCACCTATACCTATTTGCAACATCCTATACAGTGCCGCTTAGTGCGACAGAGAGACAGATTACAGAGGGCATGGAATTAAAAGTACAGAGGGCTGTCATTGACCACACTTAGTTGGGACTTGGATTTCCATTATTCAGAGTTAAATTAAATGAGACTAAGGTTCAGAAGGGTCCCTCTATCTGGGATTGATTGGTGCCAGAGAACATAGGGTTCCCATTTACATGTTTAATTAGGGCTGAAAACATACTATTTAAAGTGAATCCTCTTGAAGTAGATCATTTCTGTCCCAAAGAAGTACTATAAATAGGTGTTAATTTGAATCACAACATATTAATTTCTGTATGATTTTTTGTGTATGGGCACATACAGTATATATTTTTTTGTAAAGAAAAATTGATTATGCTTTAAACTCTTGTGAAATAAAATATTTTAACATGTGTATCATTGAATTTTATTATATTACCTTGAAATGAAGAGATATATGAAGTGAATGTTGTGAGAAAATTAGGAGGAGTATGAGGAAGTTGGAGATGAAGGACCATTTTAGAGGTGGGGTAGGGAGTTTACTGCTGTCTCCTCATCTGTGTTCCTTTCTCGGATTGTTGCCTGAAAACCAGAAGATTTCAATTATTGTAAACAAAGGATTGGATGTTTGCACTAACTGTTTTAGTGGTGAAGAATATGAATTTGTGGAATTGAAAGAAATAGTGGATGTGTGCAAAATGTGAACATTTATTGGTGGGAGAATCCTGGTCCATGGTTCTGATCCATGGAAGAAAGGATAATGTTTACATATAGTTTATAATGTAATAATTTGGCCCTATATATGTATAGAAATGGATAATAATTAATAAAGAATTGATAATGAAGACCCTATATTTGAAAAAACAAAGGTATCATTGCTTTGAAAAATATTATGAGGCATGTTTTCACATTGATTACTCAAGGGTAAAGATATCAAATGCCTACACACATACAAAAATAGCATAGTCAGTAAAATGGATAGAGGCCTTGTTTGAGCACCACACTTCAAGCTTGTAGGAGTTTGCAACCTAAGCGATTTAATAAGGTTATGCTTCTTACTTACCTACATTGACCTTAATCTCTGATGTTAGAGAAGAAAAAATATATTGTGCCAAACACAGCAAAATGAAAGATTATCCTATTAATGTTATAATACAAGTAGGATAATATAATTTTGTCATCATTTTTTCTTTCATTATGATGAGGTCAGATTCTGCCTCATTTTAAAAATAAGAATACAAACATAAATGATCCTTAATCTAACTGATTTTTTTAGTTACTTGGCTTTTTTAGATTAAAGATTTTATTAATTAGTATTTTTCTTTTTTTTTTTAATACTAGTAATATCCTATCTAATAGGTTACAGCCTTTTATCTTTGCAAATGTAAACTATTTTGTATCACCACATTATTTCTTTTCTTTTTTGCCAAGAGTTAAGAGTCGAGGAGGAATCCTCAATATTGTTAGATAATCAGCATGTATAATTAATGGATAAAATCGTAAAGCAACCAAGAGACTACATTACATTTATTTGAAATATTGATTTGAATGTACTTTTTGTGTGAATGTTTGTATATATTTGTGTATATCACTATATGTGTGTATACATGTGGGTGGGTATGTGTGTGTGTGTGTGTGTGTGTACATATGGGTGGGTATGTGTGTGTGTATACATGTGGATATGCATGTATTTGTGAGCTCATCATTCTAATATGTAAGGAAGACCACTCTCTTAATTGTATGTAAATGTTTTACTAAGTTCTTGATGTCACTGTCAAAATAAATACAAGAGAAAATGGATTGGGGCATTAATAAAAGAGGTTGGGTACTTTCTTTATAAGTAGTGGTTTTCAGACCGGCACTCTCAAGTAATTTATAATAAACTGGTTTGTTGTTTTTTTATGTTGGGAGGATATTGGGGGTGGAGGGGTTGATAATTAATATGCAAATGTGATCATTTACTTATAATATGTATATTTTTGAAAATTTCAAGCAATACATTAGCCCTCTGCAATTTGTGAAAAGTGCTTAATATTACTATATAACATTAACATTGATAAATATATATTGTACTTGAGGTTGTCCTGTGACTTGGAGCCTAGAAAGAAATTGCTTCCTCTCCTGCTTTCGTGAATCTTTAGCAATGTCTGCCAACTGTCATTTGCTTGCAAAAGTATCGGTAACGTTTTGTTCAAGTGTATGAGAGCTTTTCAGCAGAAATCTGCATGAACAGTTGAATAGATGGCTTCTTAGTGCTTCTCAAGCCTTAGGTTTCAATAACTACAGCCAGCTGAATATTTCATGTCTTGGTACTTGCATATTATAGATGTCTTTTTCCTCCGTTTGTGGAATCCCTTGCGAATAGGAGCTAGCCTCTGGCTGATTATGGTTTGTGTGCTCACAGAATTGATTCATTGCTCTCAGCCCTGAAGTATGCTGACATTATGATATTGTGATTGTATTGATTAAAGGCTCCTCCAGTGTGCGGTGGTGATGCTGGGGGAGTGGTAAATTAATTTAGATGTACATTACTGCATCGTCAGCAAATCAATACGAATGAGATTCATTTGGTGGGCATGCAGACAATTGTTTGTCAGTGTTACGTTTCCAGTATTTATTTAAAGACCCTGCTTAGGAAATTATAGATCTTTAATTTACTATTTAAATTAATTCTCTCTCGTTTAACCTAAACAGACTGGTTGCTCAAATCATCATTCGACTAAATTAAAAATGCATCTTTGTAGTCTAGATCACAGATTTACGAAACTGATAATTTGCGTACATTAGCTAGATTGGAAATCGTTAAAAACTCTCTTAGATTCATATGCATTCATTACGTCATTCGTTTAGCTCAGACAGCCCCCATCCAATCCCATTTGGTCTATATGCATACAATTTACTACAAAAAGAGGTTCTTAACAAAAATGAAATAGATTTAATAAGTTTAACAATTAACAGCAACGATTAATTACGACACGACGTCTTAATTCTACACAGCGTTGTTCTCTCATTTACCGTCCTGGTTAAAAGTTCTAACGAGAATTTGCTTTTCTGTTATTGCCAAATAGTCACTTGATTCTGGACCCTAGTAGATATACTTAACTACACTCTTGGTCGCATGTGGGGTTCAACTGGTTAGAACTGGTCCACATCCTTTGGCTCATCGTCAGTACCGCATAGCATAACAGTCAATGTCCACTCAATTACTGCATCGCTAATGTACTTGCGACGATCGTTAACCGTAGTTAACACGATGTACTTTTACGTATGGGTCATGAAGACGCCCGAGTCGGTGTACGACTCAAGAAGTACGAAGGTAGAGAGGAATAACATAAGAAGAACCCGGCTGAAACAAAGGATTTGGGCTCTGTAACTATTTGCGTGTATATTCGCAAAACCCAAGCACATGTTTCTTTGTTTAAGGTTCTGAATTTAGAATCTTTGACTATCGTGTCGTTTACAATTCAAATATAGTTATATTTAAATATACATTGTGGTCCACGTGCGTGTTACATATAACGTTACACGAACGTATGAATTCTCAAATATTTACAGCATTAAAAATTAGAATTCACACAAAGGATTAATTCAAAATGAAGCATGAATGCTTTACAATTTTACACGAAAAATTATATGCAAGAACAATTTGAATTACAAAGAAGAATTCACCACGTGCACAGACATACTGGCGGCACTAGGGAATTTAAGATTTATATAAATTAAAGATAAGAAAAAGTTACAATAATTTATATACAATAACCTTTAGATTTGTCCCTTTACATCGAAACACGTGCTTTGGCTAAAATAGCGCTAAGCTGCACAAAATACATACGTCAATTCAATTACAAAATACAATCAATAAATGCAACAGATACTGTAAGAAGTAGACGTGTTATTGTTACCTCTTCAAAGTAGATTTACTGTTCTAGCGCGGGTTCATCTTCGACTCTCTTACGACTCTGGTATGGCGGCGGGACGGAGCTAATGTTAAAGCTGCCTGGTGTGTCTGCCGGTCTGGAAGTGAGTGAGAGATTTTTGCGCCTTATGATCGTTTTTATGAAACTGCATTGAACGCATCACGTGACCGCTCACGTGGTATGTTGTTGATCTCGAAGGTGCTGGACACTGGCCTAAAGTTATGCAACAATCTGACCTTGCTAGAAAGCTTCTCTCGATACTGATGTATCACGGGTGAATTTCAACAAAGGTCCGTTCAAAAATTTAATTTTGAAACGAGCAATTGGGTCACGAGGTCATGACACAGAATTTGTCACACATCGTCACACCCCCTTGCTTTTGAGGCGTTTATCTTACCAAAAGATAAATGCCTCCTACAAATTATGTGTTATAAAATGTAGAAGTCCACAATGAAGAAAAAATTTACAATTAAAAAATTTCAACATAACCAGAAATAATGTAACGTGACGGAAAAATCAACTCTAGATTAACGGCACTCTCATACAATATTTCTCACTTCAGAAATCAAAGAAAAATGATTTAAGAAAAATCAAATAAAATGATTTAAGAAGAACGTTCAGTCTAATTGAATAGACATCCATCCAATGGAATAACATGTTCTGAAATTCTCACTATCTGTCCCAATAATCAATAGTTCACACACAACCTAGTTCGATCTAACCAGATTATTCAGAATAGAAATCCAACATCAACCAATTCCACTGAATACGTATCCAACAATAGTGTGATCAGAAAATTGACTTCCAATGAACAACACTATCAATATGCAGGTTATGAAAAGTTCCAGATATCGATTTCCTGTATCAACCAAATATCAGAGTTTGTGAATTACCAACTCTTATCTATCAGTCCACCTGTCATATTCAGAGTTACAACACTAACACAATTCAATCAGTGTTATAGCTTGTCCCAAGTTTCATGAAATGTCCGACATATTTACAATAACAACCACCAACTACGGTACAACAAGAAGATAATGAAAATTCAAAGAAGGTATCAAATCATTATTTCTACTGTTGCGCTATCTTCGTAGTTCTATCCCAACCCCAATACACGTCATCGTCCATGTGTGTCAACATGTCTATGGCATGACAACTGCATTCTTTCTTTCTTACTCTGTTCGTCAGAATGTCACTGTGAGGTGCAATATATTGCATGTCAAGTTTAGACTTTTCATTTCTCGTCCGGTAAGTACGTCCTTGAAGTGTTTTATCTCTTTCAAAACTCCCCAAAGTACTTGTCAAGTTTAAAATGTTTTTGGTAGTGTCAGTTTCTGCATGACTGGTCTCTACCCTGTCTAACAGTTTCAAACTTCTCGATACGTTTCGTATCATGTCAGTGTCACTGTGGCATTGACTCTGCGATGTCAGAATTTCAAATCTATCGCTCTTAGCCTTGTCACTGAGCTCACGCAAATGGAAATTTGCTCTCTTGGTGTTTCGCGCATCTGTAGTTACGTCATTGTGTATACATTGAACGTTTCTAGTTCGCATGCACTCAACGTCTTTCGTCGGAATGGCGTCAGATCTACTATGGGTCCATTTCGCATCTAGTCTAACGTCATAGGTTTGCAAATGTGTTCTGTCGCGGCTACCAGTCTCTCTGAAGTACCTGAATTGCAACATTAGCTTCCCCTCTAAATCTGGAGGTTCCGTTCTCCTGATCTTATCATAGACTGAAGTGAAATACCTCATCCCACTAGTTGTTTTCTGTTTTAACCCATTCACAACTAGGTGTTCGACTGTTATGTCTGTCAATTTGTCTCTCTCCTTGACAACATAAGTCCGTGTCTCTTTTGTGACTCTAGTCACTGTGTGGTCAGACTCACTGGCTAGCAAGTCAGATTCCTGTGGTTGTATGAACAAGGGTTCTGTCTTAAACTCCCCAAGAGTTACTGATTGTCTCCCCTGGACCATACCGTTTATTGAACTAACATAATCTGTCTCCACCGACTTAGTTAATTCAATGTGTCTCCTCATCAGGTCGTCAGAATCTATGATAGAAATTCTGTCAGTTTCAGTCACCAACTGGCAGTGAATGTTACCTGTCTCTATTACACTGAATAACATCACTATGTCTACTCTCTGTGTGTTGTAGGCTACACTCCCGCTGTTTCCTCTATCATAATTCTCTGCATCTGATGTCAGTAACAGTCCTGATGCCCCACCTACTCTGGTTATCAGTCCGTCACTCCGGTTTTCATTATCTATCAATCTAGTTCTGTCACTCATTTGTACTGTGTCTTTGATCAATTTGGGATTACACTCCGTACTAATCATCAGTGAACCAAGGAACCTATCAGTTAATGAAACCCCCTCCTCCTTACTTCCACTTGTCTCAGTTTTTGGTACGTACTCATGACATTCCTTTATCTCAACAGGTGAGTCAATAAAGGTAGTCCCTGTACCGTGGCTTCTGTCTACGTCACTAAGTCCGTTAAGTGATTTATCTGCAGACAGTTCTGCCATGTCTCTGACAACTGCGTGTATACACTTCAGTACACATGCATTGTTATCGTCGACCGTCCCTGTACAGTTTTCGACTATATCTTCTTCCATGTCACGTTTGGAAAAGAACTCTGTCTCAGCTCTGACAACTGTCATGTCATCCGAAGTAAATGAATTTATCATAGGCACATTGTCTCTGTCTGTAATGCTACCTATACTGTCATCTGGATCAAATACTTCTGTTTCCCTGGCTGTCAATGTGTTAGCACTCGAAACCTCGCATAACGCAATAATCTTGTGTTCCAAAATTACGTCATGACTCACGTCAATCATCGGAGATCGAGATCTACCGATGTCAGTCTTCGTAGCGAGAACATTCTCATGACTCTCTCTTAAACTAACAGTTAGGTCAGTAGACTCAGTCGATGTGTCACTGCCTTTCAACAATACACAACTGATAGAACCCATTTCTATCTTCTCATGCATACTTGTCCTGTCAGAAAAATCAGTCACTGTGTTGCTAGAAGTTTCATCACACCTTAACGGTACACAACCGATAGAATCTGTCTCTATCTTATCATGCGCATTCAGTCCGTCAAACGAGGTGTCACACGTACACGGCGGTGTATGTGTTTGTCCAAATTCTACACGTGTTATTAAGTCCTTAACAACAGTGTCTTTTCTTGTCTCTGTTTCAAGATCAAGCTTTGGTGCGCTAACTGTTTCTGTAAACTGGTTAGCAAGTTGAACTGTAATGGTTTTGTCAAAACATTTGTTTTTGTTTTCAATCAAACTGTCTAATTCGTCTGCTGTGTTTGGTAGCGCGACTAATTTCTGTGTGTCAGTCTCCACGCTCGCGGTGTTTGACCTCGGCAAGTCAAAGTTCACGGCCTGACCTTCCTGTCGTAATTTGTCAACAGTACCCTCACCTTTCCCAACAATTTTAGACTCTGTTTTGATTTCTGTCCACAACCATTCTAATTCTAGACTTTCTTTCCTTTCTATAAGCCTTAGCCTCTCTTTCTTCAACTTTCTAATTTCGAACGTTAGATCTCGTATTTCAGCCTTCCCTTCCCCTTTGAATTGGAAATCTTTATCACACAACTGTTTTGCTCGTGAGCTTATTGAAGATCTAATTTCTTCCCTGTGTTCTATTTCCTTTTCATTGAGTGCTAGCAAGACGAAAATACGTAGCTGTTCACCTCTATATTCTAGTGATATGCCTATCTTCTGTTCGCGTTTTAGAATCTCCATGAGCTGTAAGCTCCCCATCCGTTCATCGACCCTTAGATCTATCAAAGTCGTAAGGTGATCATCTTCTATCTCTATCCGTTCCATCGCTAACGCGCCATCGAGTTTTATTCGTTCTAACTCTTTCGCGTGTTCCTCTCTCCTCTTTTCGCGTTCCTCTTCCCAGTCTAGTTCAGTTCTAACGAAGTTCATTAACTCGTCTTCCGTTCGGTATCCGATCAAGGAACCTATCTCTCTCAGACTCGCAATAGTCTGTTCGAGATCCGAAGTGTCCATCTTATTTATTTAGCGCGTCTGGCTACAATAAATATCTCTCGTGATTGTGTATCTAACCGTAGGCGATAAAACTCCGCTTTTATCCCACAATAACTTTTAGGCTACGACCTTACAAAAATTATTGAATTTATTCAGAACACCTTCCGAAATAAATTACGCGTTGGTTACACGTTCACCTGCTTGGCTACAATCTGTTGTCTCCAAGGCTTTCGTAATGTCACGGCTCCGACCATACAACATTACACATTATACTTAGCACCCTAAATATAATAGTCCGAAGTCTGTTACTACCGATAACTCTCCTAGCTGGCGGTATAACACGTCGACCTCTTACAATGAAGTATCCAGTAACACAATACTAAATAAATCATCAATAGCCAACATGACATATTTAACTACGCTTAAATATATCAACATTAACTAACATGCACGCTACTCTGCAAAAGAATACATGCACATGTCACAACAAAAGCAAGATAAATATTTCAACAATCCTGAATCAATAGAATATTGGCAATTCTCCGAAGTTCGTTTCCTAAAGATATGATACGCCCTATGTATAAAAAATGTTACAATTTAATACATATCAATCCGCGGACGAGGCACCACTTGTTACGTTTCCAGTATTTATTTAAAGACCCTGCTTAGGAAATTATAGATCTTTAATTTACTATTTAAATTAATTCTCTCTCGTTTAACCTAAACAGACTGGTTGCTCAAATCATCATTCGACTAAATTAAAAATGCATCTTTGTAGTCTAGATCACAGATTTACGAAACTGATAATTTGCGTACATTAGCTAGATTGGAAATCGTTAAAAACTCTCTTAGATTCATATGCATTCATTACGTCATTCGTTTAGCTCAGACAGCCCCCATCCAATCCCATTTGGTCTATATGCATACAATTTACTACAAAAAGAGGTTCTTAACAAAAATGAAATAGATTTAATAAGTTTAACAATTAACAGCAACGATTAATTACGACACGACGTCTTAATTCTACACAGCGTTGTTCTCTCATTTACCGTCCTGGTTAAAAGTTCTAACGAGAATTTGCTTTTCTGTTATTGCCAAATAGTCACTTGATTCTGGACCCTAGTAGATATACTTAACTACACTCTTGGTCGCATGTGGGGTTCAACTGGTTAGAACTGGTCCACATCCTTTGGCTCATCGTCAGTACCGCATAGCATAACAGTCAATGTCCACTCAATTACTGCATCGCTAATGTACTTGCGACGATCGTTAACCGTAGTTAACACGATGTACTTTTACGTATGGGTCATGAAGACGCCCGAGTCGGTGTACGACTCAAGAAGTACGAAGGTAGAGAGGAATAACATAAGAAGAACCCGGCTGAAACAAAGGATTTGGGCTCTGTAACTATTTGCGTGTATATTCGCAAAACCCAAGCACATGTTTCTTTGTTTAAGGTTCTGAATTTAGAATCTTTGACTATCGTGTCGTTTACAATTCAAATATAGTTATATTTAAATATACATTGTGGTCCACGTGCGTGTTACATATAACGTTACACGAACGTATGAATTCTCAAATATTTACAGCATTAAAAATTAGAATTCACACAAAGGATTAATTCAAAATGAAGCATGAATGCTTTACAATTTTACACGAAAAATTATATGCAAGAACAATTTGAATTACAAAGAAGAATTCACCACGTGCACAGACATACTGGCGGCACTAGGGAATTTAAGATTTATATAAATTAAAGATAAGAAAAAGTTACAATAATTTATATACAATAACCTTTAGATTTGTCCCTTTACATCGAAACACGTGCTTTGGCTAAAATAGCGCTAAGCTGCACAAAATACATACGTCAATTCAATTACAAAATACAATCAATAAATGCAACAGATACTGTAAGAAGTAGACGTGTTATTGTTACCTCTTCAAAGTAGATTTACTGTTCTAGCGCGGGTTCATCTTCGACTCTCTTACGACTCTGGTATGGCGGCGGGACGGAGCTAATGTTAAAGCTGCCTGGTGTGTCTGCCGGTCTGGAAGTGAGTGAGAGATTTTTGCGCCTTATGATCGTTTTTATGAAACTGCATTGAACGCATCACGTGACCGCTCACGTGGTATGTTGTTGATCTCGAAGGTGCTGGACACTGGCCTAAAGTTATGCAACAATCTGACCTTGCTAGAAAGCTTCTCTCGATACTGATGTATCACGGGTGAATTTCAACAAAGGTCCGTTCAAAAATTTAATTTTGAAACGAGCAATTGGGTCACGAGGTCATGACACAGAATTTGTCACACATCGTCACAGTCAGCGTCCCTTGGCTTTCATCAAAAGCACTAAATTCACCATGTACCAAGTACTTCAAGGGAGTCAATAAAAGTAAAATAAGCTCCTGCTAAAATTAAATATAAAATAGGCATTAATTTTATTTTAAATGTACTATTTTCATGCTACATCTGCTTTGTGTATGATTCCATTAACTAATTAATTGATGAAAAATCCTTTCGTCATTTACAGAGTGATGTGATAGAGAGCTTGATCTAGTGGGAAAACACACACACACACACACGCAACCATTTACATGTTTGCTTGCGGGAGTTTAAATTTTACAATGCTGAAAGTGGTAATATTGATTTATGTTAAGCTGTTTAGTGGATGGATGCTTATAGAGAGATGATTAGAAGTAAACTTTATAATGGTACAACTGAAATCCCAGACATCAACCACTATTTACAACATGTTGAGGTACAAACAGTTTTATATATAAATCACTTCATATATAGGCAGATTACATTAAATGTATGGTATTTTGTTATAAATCATTACATAAAAATGTAGACAATATGACTTTATAAAATGTAGACAATAGTACTGTGGCAGAGTAAATTCGCCTATTCCCATTTCTAAACTTAATAATTATATATTTGTTGCCAATGTCAACATGACCAGACCTTGGGCACTCCTTATGATGATAATTTGCCAGAGTTGGATTAAACAACTCAGATGGAGAATATGATAGAAATTGCTGATGCAATCCAAACCAGTTCCAAGTGGATGAGTAGTTTTTCTGATTAATAGCGAGTCTCACACATGTTCATAACAACTTCATCCAATGGGGATAGACCGAAAGTAACTTTAGTACTCTATTCTAATCACTTTGATTTTGATGACCCTTGAGTCCTCTCATAAAGGCAATCATCAACTTATAGTAAGTCAACTGACTGATAAAGGAAGAATGGACTTAAAATTCTTCATATATGTTTGCTCTTGACCTATGATTTGAATTGGAGAATGCTTATGTAATTGAACCATTATTTCTGAGTTCACTAATTTGATTATGTTGTATATTATACTTGTGAATTTTTGATTGATGCTATATATCTTATGCCATGTGTGTATTGGGCTAATGAAATTGTTGCAGGATTTGTAAGTTGAAAATGTATGTAAATTGTAAGAGAGAAAAGGGTTTTAGAGATGAAATATGCCTGAAATTTAGCACTGCCTAAATTTGACTTTTGCAGAAGAAAGCGCACCTTTTTTCTTCGGGCTGTAGTGACTACTCTACCTGATTACATTGGTGTGTGAATCCAGCATTATTGTCGAACTTACCAGTAAACGTTTTGCTGTAAGTTGATTCCTGTGAATTCCATTCATGAGCTAATACAGTGAAAATTGAAGCTTTTGTTTGGTCTCAAGAATTCACAAAGATTATTTTGAACATTCCTTGTGGTGTTGAGTAAATGTACGCAAAGATTCTGGAACACTTTGCATGTTGTGCTTTTATTAGCACATGCGGTGTTCGGCAATCCTCCATGGTGTCCTAGTGAGTGCATGGAAGATTCTGGAACAGTTATCACATTGGGAAAATTATTAAATAAGTCTGTTTGTGTTTTATCCTTTTTTTTCATATTCTCAAGTGTTTACATGTAGTATCTTATAGTCGTAGTAATATAATTTTGTTGGCCTTTGACCCCTCTCGCATTGACTGTATGTAAAAGAATCCAGTGGTGTGCATTCTGATGTAGCCAGTTCTATTGTCATCTTCTTGTTGTTGCAGCAATTGAACCACGCCAATGTGATCAAGTACCTTGCATCTTTCATCGAGAACAATGAGCTCAACATCGTACTTGAACTAGCAGACGCAGGGGATCTCCAGCGGATGATAAGGGTTTGAAAATGTTTCTTTTGTTGTTTTCTTGTATTACTCATCACCTTCTCACAAGTCATTTCACACAACCACCACACCAAATTGTTCTTGTTTAATATGTGTGTGCATGTATGTGTGTATTCATGTTAGTAGTATCAGTTCTCCATATTTGCATTTCTGTCCACCAGTTGGTAGAAGCTTTCTAGAATTCAGCTTTTCCATTTAGTGAAAAAAGAAAAAGTGCTTAATCCCTGTATCACTTATATGAAATTGTATTGATTAAAATATGCCTTTGCAATTTTAGAATCAAGAAAATGTCCTTGTCACTTGTTGACAGATACAATGTACCAACACACAGTGATTACTGAAATGTGGATTGGCACTTTGCATGATATTACTAACATTTACATGGCCATATGTACTTTATAAGTTGACTAAATTTAGGTAAAGATTGAAAGTATTGATTTTGAAGAAATCATCAATCACAAATGAATGATTGTTTAGCAGCACTTGCAGTTACTGTATGAGTTATTCCTGTTTCTGGTTAATATTTTGGATGATCTGTTACTCATTGTAACATTGATTTCATTTTAAGTCTTTTATTAGTAGTATTGTATAGTAGTAGTAGTAGTAGTAGTAGTACGATATAGTATTTGTACCTTTCTCTGACAGGTAATCTTTGAGTGATCTACACTAAAACAGAGATCTTTTTACTAACAAACTAACCGCATTTATTTAACTGTCTCTGTAATGTGTGTGTGTGTGTGCATGTGTGTGTGTGTGTGTGTGTGTGTGTGTGTGTGTGTGTGTGTGTGTGTGTGTGTGTGTGTGTGTAATCTCTGCTGCATATACTTATATCTAATTTTTCAGCATTTTAAAAAGCAGTGTCGTCTTATTCCTGAAAAGACCATTTGGAAGTATTTTGCTCAGATCTGCAGTGCTCTAGAACATATGCACTCACGCCGCATCATGCACAGAGGTGAGTCATGGAATACTTATTCTGGACATTTTTCCCATTCTTCAAGTACCATGGAATGCATATTCAGGCCTTTTTCCCCATTCTCTAAATGTCTTGGAATATTTATTTATTTATATTTATGTACATATACAGGTGTTGTAGAATATTTATTCTCTACATTTTCTCCCACTTTCCAAGTGTCATGGAATATTTATTCTTTTATATTTTTCTCCACTTCTCCAATTGTCATGGAATATTTATTCTGTACATTTTCCCCACTTCTCCAATTGTCATGGAATATTTATTCTGTACATTTTCCCCACTTCTCTAATTGTCATGGAATATTTATTCTGTCCATAAATCTACTTCTCCAAGTGTCATGGAATATTTATTCTGTACATAAATCCACTTTTCCAAATGTCATGGAATACTTATTCTGTACATTTTCCCCACTTTTCAAGTGTCATGAAATAAGTATTTTCTTTACATATTTCCAAATTCACCATATGTCATAGAATACTTATTTTCTTTACATTTTCCCAATTTCTCCATATGTCAAAGAATACTTATTTTCTTTACATTTCATCACTCTAACTCTAAGGGTCAAGAAATACTTTTTTTTTAATTTTTCCCATTTCTCCGTGTCATAGAATACTTATTTTCTTTACATTTCCCCTACTCTTCTAAATGTCATAGAATACTTCTTTTCTTCACATTTTACCCATATCTCTAAATGTCATGGAATCTTTACATTTCTCCCATTCCTCTAAATGTCATGGAATACTTGTTTTCTTTACATTTTCCCCTTTTCTCCAAGTGACATGGAATACTTGTTTTCTTTACATTTTCCCCTTTTCTCCAAGTGACATGGAATACTTGTTTTCTTTACATTTTCCCCTTTTCTCCAAGTGACATGGAATACTTGTTTTCTTTACATTTTCCCCTTTTCTCCAAGTGACATGGAATACTTGTTTTCTGTACATTTTCCCTTTTCTCCAAGTGTCATTGAATACTTCTTTTCTTCACATTTTACCCATATCTTAAAATATTATGGAATACTTATTTTCTTTATATTTCCCACTTTTCTCCAAGTGACATGGAATACTTGTTTTCTTTACATTTTCCCCTTTTCTCCAAATGTTATGGAACACTTGTTTTCTTTACATTTTCCCCTTTTCTCCAAATGTTACGGAATACTTGTTTTCTTTACATTTTCCCCTTTTCTCCAAATGTTGCGGAATACTTGTTTTCTGTACATTTTCCTTTTCTCCAAGTGATATGTAATACTTATTTTCTTGACATTTTTTTAATTTTACCAAGCGATGGGATATATATTTTCTTGACATTTTACCCATTTCTCCAATTCTTTCTCTAGTTGATTTAAATGTCAGAATTTTGTTTTTTGTTATTGTTGTAGTGTCTAACATTTCTCTTTTAAACTAGAGTTGAAAATGACCTTGACATTTATGCTGCATGTTAAGCAAAGTAAATGAGGCCCTGTTCCATAAGTTTAACATTACTTGTCTCTGAAGAAAATAGATCTTTAAATATTTAATTAGCATTTGATACAGATAACAATTTAAACCATTTTGGCACTCAAGGCTCCATTCCTAGACTGCCTGATGTATTTCCACACTGAAATTAATACATATTTAAGGTAAAACTATTGCCATTTATAATAAATAGTAAATTACAAACAAATGATTTTTAAATGTAGCTTTTGATTTCTTACCTAATCAAGTGTCTTTCATAGTCTTTTAAATAGAAATTGATTCCGGATGAAAACACGTTTTGAGTCAACATAATTTGGAAATAAACTTTGCTGTATCACTTGTCATAGCTATGATATTGACTTTAAAATTAACATGACAAAAACCATTGGCTTTGTTATAAATTAGTTGGCATACAGAGTTGTGGGACTTGATTTAGAAAGCTGCACAGAAAAATTTGGCATAAACTTGTGTTGATTATTTGTCAAGAAAGGGTGAATCTGATATAGATATAAGTAGATATATAATCATTAATTCTATTTCTGAAAAGAACTCTTGAAGGATGTTCCTTATTAACCACTTATTATCTCACAGTCAGATTAAATGTCAATTCCAATAGCAAAGCAATTGACAAATCCTTCAAAATTACCTGCAGAGACTTTTCATTAAATATAATATATTTATAATGTTAAACAGATATCAAGCCTGCCAACGTGTTCATCACTGCGCAGGGCGTTGTCAAACTTGGAGACCTGGGGCTTGGCCGATTCTTCAGCTCCAAGACAGCTGCAGCATATTCACTAGGTAAGCCAACTGACTTTTTTTTCATTTATTTTTTTTAATGACTTTTTTCTTTGTTCTCTGTCTTGTTCATTTCTGCATTAGAATGCTAGACAAGTCATTTTTATTTAGTTTTGCTCGTGTGTGAAAGACTCAAAAAGACAATAGGACATTTTGTAACATTCAGCCCTTCTCTTTCCAGGCCAAATTCAGATGAAGTTTTAGTAAGGATACAGGCCAAATTCAGATTAAGTTTTGTAAGAATACTGGCCAAATTCAAATTAAGTTTTAGTAAGAATACAGGCCAAATTCAGATTAAGTTTTAGTAAGGATACAGGCCAAATTCAGATTAAGTTTTTGTATGGATAAAGTAATGCTACACTAGATCTTAGAGCAAAGTAAGATTTTGATCCATTAATTAACACTGTAAATATTATATACCATATGGATAATCTATCTTTTGTGTTTAAGCTATTGCTATCTAATCAATGCATCATTGCAAATGCACAAAACTTTTATAGGTATACATAAACAACTACAAGAGTCGTCATTTCACCTAAACAGGATTGAAATGAGAAGCCCTTAGATATATGAAAACTTATCTCAATAATTGGTGGCTACGTTAAAAATGGTTGCATCAAATCTTAATAGTTTTTACATTAAGCCCTGTTTTGTAACATGAGGCGATTTCACAACAAACAAAAAAATCATAAAAACATTGCATAGCATTTTATTCAGCAACAGTTTGAAGATATGTACCATGGAATCTCCCTTCAGAAGACATGAAAATCAGAATTTAAAATAGATATCTTTAATTGAAGATGGTAGCATCTTGTGTGAAGAGGGCAAATATCTTTAATCAGAGAAAAGAACGCTTTTTTTAATTTTAATGACTTGTTTTTGTACTTAAGATATTAATCAAATTTACTGCATGTAAAACAATGGAAGAAATTAAATCAGCATTCATTTATTTAAAATAATTCAAATAAATTCTGTTTATTTTTTTATAACTATATATATTTAAAAATAGTCTTATAATAGTTGGTAAGATTTGAAAGCTTGCATTATGTACTGGTTGTTTACCGTTTTTACTTTGCTTTATTAAGTCTATTTCTATTTTATTTTTTAATTCACTGAATGGGCAAATGCACATATTTTTTTTTAATTCATATAAAATACATTATTAGAAATATATAACTAAGCAGTTTTTGTTTGTTAATTGGTAGCATCAGTAAAGATTATTGAAGTAACAATTTAACAGAGAAAATAATATTTGTTTTTATAGTTGGTACCCCATACTACATGTCACCAGAGCGCATTCATGAAAATGGTTACAACTTTAAATCTGATATCTGGTCACTGGGTTGCCTCCTGTATGAGGTATGTTAATGTATCCATAAACAAGGTTTTAAATTTAAATCTGGTGTCTGGTTATTTCAGTGCATCTAGACATTTTACTTTTAATGTTGTTATTTGTATTTATTTTAAGTACGCATGTTTATTTCTTTATTTGTTTCATTTGTATAAAGAAAAATATATATGCATTTCATCTGTTTTTTTTAAAATATTATTTTTGTTCCTTTTGTCTAGATTTAAACTCAGCCTTTTTGCTCATTTAATCATCAGGAGTCTCCTCCCTTTACAACAATTATCACTTATTTTTATCCTTTCAATAGATGGCAGCGCTGCAGTCTCCATTCTATGGTGACAAGATGAATCTCTATTCTTTATGTAAAAAAATTGAACAGTGTGATTACCCACCCCTGCCTTCTGAAGTCTATTCTGAAGAGGTATTTATATTTTTTTTTTTAGAAATTTCACATCCTCCCATTCTTTCCAGTTTTGTCAGTTTTTATCTGCTGTTAGTAAAATTTACTGGTGTGGGTAGCATTTGAGGTTTTATGCATTTAAAATATTTTAGAATATGTTTTGTTTAATGCTTCAGCTAAAATGTCAACAGAAGTACTAAAATATTAAAAAATAATTCAGCCATCATGAAAATTTCAAACTCTATAAAATGAAAAGTGCAAAAACAATTTTAAAATGTTAATATTTCAGCCTTTAATGTAAGAAAACCATTATGAATAGATGCAGTTAACTTATGAAAACTTGCCTGAATACATGGCAGCTAATGTGCAGAAATGTGAATAAATGGAAGCAAGTAAAAGTAATGTTAAAATGCATATTGCTTTAATGCTTGTCCCTAAAATAAATCTGATCCTAGTCACATTGAATGCAACAAAAAATAAATTATACTGATTATTATTTGTAATATAGCAGTCAGCAAATGCTATATGATCACTTTTATCTCAAAACAAAACTTATTGTGAATCCTGGTCATTATTTTAATTTAATTTTAATATGTGCAAGACAAAAGTTGATTTTAAAAATATTGTCCTCCATATCAGTCATCACAGAGAGCATTGCTAGTTGACAGTTATAAACGATAATTAATGTGAACTGATGAAGGTATGTATATATTGGAATATATTGAATTTTTTTTTTTAATTGTAAACAAATCTAGAATAAAGAAGTATCTTAGTCATTGTACTGATTCACCATTCTTCAATTTCCATTACACACAGACAGTTACTATATCATCATAATAAATTTTAAATTTTCAAAACATTATGATAAATAAAAGCACTTTTAATGACAATAATTATTATCTGATTATATCTATTTATGCTGCAGTTCACAGAATTTGTTCTTCATTCAAAGGTTTGAAAATTTTGACATTTTATTTTTAAAAAAAGTATATAGTATAGGCTGACAGTAACAATACTGGACGGGCACCTGTAAATCAAATATTTTTCATTGAGGCACATCAAATTGTAGTTAGTAGAAAACTAGAGTAAATCCCTGATCTCAATAGGTTTGTTTAATTTAAAAAAAATATATATTATTCATTGGGTTTCAGATATCAACGCATCTTTTATTCATGGTTGCCACATTTTTTTATCACTGGTCACCAATGAAGTTGTATCTTTTTTTAAGCCACTTGTGCTTTTATTTCACCATTACAACTATTTTGGTCAGTCTGTTGTAGGCTGAGTGGTCAAAACAGCTTAGGTTCAGCTAACAAAAAGTCAAGAAAATCTGCCTTACTTTTACCTTGAAGGTAAAGAAAAGGGATGAATAGAAGGGAAGAACCAAAGCAACCAACAAAAGTTTTGTGGAAGGGAGCTGACATCCTTAAGATATTTTAAATAACAGCCCTGGCTTGACAACAGTGGAGTAATGGGACACTACTCTTGGGACTGGGGGGACGGAGGCGGGAAGCTCTTAGTTTTGGCTTTAGTGATTTAGATAATCTCGTGTCTTTCCATTTTTGCTCTCATCTGATTAAAAATATGTTGTACCTTTAAAACAGGACATTTAAAATATTTAATTCCATTTACTGAACAATATATTTGTTTTACACCAGCATCTTTCAGAATTTGTCTTGGAAACCATTAAACTTGTTAGTTTATTGTAATTTTTGCTGTTTTTTTCTCACATCTCTTTCTTTTATAAAAGACATCTGATGAGCAGTTTAGCACTTTGGGATTATTTAATAGGACACTTCAGTGACAGTAAAGTTCACTTTACATTTTTTTAACAGTTACGTAGACTGGTGGCAACTTGTATCAATCCAGACCCAGAGCAACGACCTACCATTGAATATGTCTACAACATTGCCAAGGAGATGTATGCCCGCACCAACACTCCACCACCACAACAGCAGTCACTGCTGCAGCAACCATTGCAGCCATTACAACAAAAGTAAACATAGCTACAATATATTTCCGTTGACAGCTTGAAGACTTCAGCACGGGATTTGAACTCTTCATTACATCCAAGGACAATGTGTAAGATAACAGCTCCATTTCAACACACCTGGTCAGATTACAGTTCCAAGGCAAGATCTACCTAACACACATCAGATCACACTTCAAAGATGTATCAAATTATATTATTATATCAATCTTTACACTTTATGCTGAAATAAAAGTCTAATCCACATGCTTGTATAAAAGTCAGTTCAAATATATGTTTTTTAATGTTAAAAATCAAAGATTCTAATAAAAAACAGAAAAACTAAACTAAAAAAAGAACAAAAAAAAACAGAGATCACATTAATCTCCAAGAAAATACATAATCATTGGTGCCCTAAAAGTGTGTATGAGCAAAACAGTTGTTATATGACTACATCCCTATTAGTTGCAATAATTAATGATTCAGTTTTCTTACCTGGCACAGTGATTTTAAAAATGAAAGTACTAGTAGAAGCTCAGTCACCATTAGCCAAAATATAAATACATAATTGGTGAGCATTTTATTTTCAGTTTAAATTTAATTTGTTGCTTTTATGCAGACTGAATATAAACCTTCAAACTGCTGCACTCTTTGCTTGACACCGGTCTGTGTAATTTAACAACCAAGTAACGTGCTTGGAGCACATGCCAGTGCAGGAAATGTTTGACCATTTCGTTTTTTTACACAATATTATTGTCATATCTAAGCATGACCTGTAGGGAATGTAATAAACAATTTTTACTCAGGTGTTTGTTATCTGAAACAATCATCTCGGTTTTCCCAAGGTGATTACAGATGTTGTGGCAGCTCAAGTTACAGCGTCCTCCAGTGTCAATGAATCAATAAGGCTCTTTTTAAAAAAAAGTATTCCAATTTACAACATCCATTCCATACTTACAAACCAAACTGAACTAGTTCTGATATGCATGAATCACAGTGTGCTCTACCCAGCTTCACCAAGATGGATGAATCAATCGTATGTCATTTTAAGTTATTTCATGCTCTTGTTCACTTTTGATCCAATATATAGACCATTAAAAGTGAAAATGAATCACATATTGGGACTATGTTCAGTACTAGTGATGTGGGTCACACTTTGGGACTAAGTTCAGTACTAGTGATGTGGATCACACTTTAGGACTAAGATCAGTACTAGTGACGTGGATCACACTTTAGGACTAAGATCAGTACTAGTGATGTGGATCACACTTTAGGACTAAGATCAGTACTAGTGACGTGGATCACACTTTAGGACTAAGTTCAGTACCAGTGACATGGATCACACTTTAGGACTAAGTTCAGTACTACTGATGTGGGTCACACTTTAGGACTAAGATCAGTACTAGTGACGTGGATCACACTTTAGGACTAAGATCAGTACTGGTGTGGATCACACTTTAGGACTAAAATCAGTACTAGTGATGTGGATCACACTTTAGGACTAAGTTCAGTACTAGTGAATTGGATCACACCTTGGGGCTAAGATCAGTACTAGTGATGTGGATCACACCTTGGGACTAAGATCAGTACTAGTGATGTGGGTCACACTTTGGGATTAAGTTCAGTACTGGTGATACTGGATCACCCATCAGCACTAAGTTGCCATCAGTATGAAAAGCTCCAGCTTCCCTGCTCTGATTATTGTTTACTTATTGAATTTGACTTCAGCAGGAGAGAAATTAATACATTGTTTGCCTATACAAATGTATTCTCCACAAAATTTAAACATTGTTTAAAGTAGGGTTTTTTCCTAGGTACTGCTTAATTTATTAATATAGATTCTTACACTTTTTTCAACTTCATGTTTTCTTAATTCCCCAAACATTTGTACTTGTTTATACTGTTCGCATTCTTTTTTCTTTACATGTTAAAATCATAAATATTTGTTGTCTCCCCATAAATATTTTTACACCCAGAAAGTGAATATTGTTTATTCTCTAGTGTTTGTGTACATAAACCTTTGAGAAAAGTGTTGTTATCATGTTAACTATTTATGTGATTTGCTGGTCCTCCTGTGTGCCCTAGTTCATATGTAGCCCAAACAGTATTTCCCACTGTAGTCAATTCAGTTTTATTACCACGCCCAAACCTGTACAGTCTGCACCATGCCATAACAAAAAAATTTAGTGATATTATTTATGGTGGTAGTGTTAAAGTTACACTTACAACTTTCTGTGATTGATCTAAGTATATATATATATATGTATTCTCTGGTTTTACATAGGACAGTGTAATTTAATTATAATATTAATCTTGTGATGTCTTCTTATGTGCAATTATGGTTGGTTTGTTTTAAGTCATTAAATTGGTAGCAGAAACTTACATTTGTTGTAAATATTGACTTTGAGATCATTATATAGTAGGACTGTGGTTAATTTGGCATGCAAAATTTCAGTACCTCTTGTAATTTGCCTGTTTTTTAATTTCACTTGGCATGCATGAAGCCTTTACTACAGTATGTCATTTGTGATTTATGTTAGCACATATAAAGTCTGTACAGTACTGCTTATAATTCGCACCCTAGCATGTTTAATTTCACTTTGCATGCATGAAGCCTATAAAATAGTGTGTAATTTATGATTTCAGATTTCATACATTAAGTCTGTACATCACAGCTTGTAATTTTACATTTAATTCCAATTAGCACACATAAAATCTGTATAGTACAGCTTGTAATTTGTGTCCTGGTTGTTAGTGTTTACTCTGAATGCCTTTCATTAGGAATAAAGATGGCTTACATTAAAAACACCTAAAGACTTCGGGCTCAAAAATTCCTGGTTTGTACCACTGCACTACCTCTCACTGGCAATACTGCTGGTAGTAATGATGAATAGCATCATTAGGATTGCGTATAATAGTACTAATTATAAGTATAATGTAACATCCTGTCATCTACTTCACTGTTTCCCAAACCTTCTTGGTTCATGGCACCTTTCATTGTATCAGGATTTTTTCCATGGACCCAAAGTCAGAAAACACCAATTGCGAAAATTTGGAATAGTTTATAAAAACACCGATCTTCTTTATAAATGTATAGTTTGCAATGTTGATATGTTATATACATTTTCTACTTATATAAATTGTTCTCTTAAAAAAAAAATCTATTCCTGAGACAGTTTAACTCTTAGTTCTGTTATACGGCAATGTAAGGGTTTTAAAAAATGACAAGAAACAAATGGATGTAGATATTTAGAATTCTTTAAAAATGTCTTTCAAGCTTCATTCAATACTCACTTAAGAGTGTTGTATGTAAGCTGACAATGTGAAGAAATATATTTATTGCTGCTTTCTGTTGTCATGAAAATAACTTCTTGTAATCCGTCCAAAAGCTTGGTTGCATCTTTCAAATAAAATTATGTATATATATATTGTACCTTTTTAAGTATTATACATTTTTCTATTCATGATTTGTTTTCATTTTTGCTTTAATGATTGGTTAGTAATGTCATTTTTGCAAAGATCATTGCTTTAGTTCCTCTTCAGCTACTGAAAAGTCAACATTTTTTTTCTTGATTTTCAGTCTAAAAAATACAGATTTTTTTTAATGCATTACTTGCTAGATATCTCCTTAATTCCCATTGCACAAAATACATTGGTTGGTAAATCTTTGCATGACTCTAACATTTTGGTTTCATCATTAGTCATTTTCATCATCTTTTTGTTTAGAATACATATATACATCCATTTGCTGAGTAAAGTGTTGATCATTGGTATATTATTCTTCAGAACTAGTTCATTATTTGTATTGTCCTGATATTCTATCTTGATACTTTAAGTTTTCTGCATGGAACATTGTGTGCTGTTTCTCTTTCAGTTCTGTCACCTTTATTGACCTAATAATGAGTTGGATGCCTTCCGTAGTAATTAATAAGTAATACCACCATACTGCTCTTTTCATTGAGGAATAAATAAAGCAAACTGAATATTGAGAGTATACATATAATTTTTTAACTAATAAAGGGTCAGTCAGTGTAGCAGAAGGGTCCATTAATTGTAATAAAAAGGCTCAGGCAGAGTTAACAAAGAAATAAAAGCAATCAATTCCCAAGAAGAAGTTGCAGTATGTGGACAACAGATCTGTTGGATAGTGAGCAGTCAGTCACCTTTGGGCAGTGAGAAATGTACCAGCACGTTTACTTAATGCACACTTGAATGATAGATAGGTATCTTTTATCACAGGCATTTGATTACGTTCACTGAAGACATAATTACTAAATAATATATGATTGGTTTGATTTCCCTTTTGATAATTGCATATATAAATTTTTTTCAGTTTGTATCCTTATTGGTAATGGATTTTGTATAGAATTTAACTTTCACTATAGTTATTTGTTGAATTGTGCTACTGTAGATTATTAGCATGTTAGTGATTTTTCTTACAAATGCGTGTTTTTTCAGAGGGAAAAATGTTGCTCAAGTTAATGATTTTTGAATATTTTTTTGTTTTGATATGCTAATCATTCCATAATGGAAAGGAATGGTCTGACATTCCAGTAAACTTCACACTTATACATTCTAGCCTTATAGCAAACTTGATTCTAACGATCAGATCTGGTTCTGTTGTGCATAATTTGCATTTAGAGGTAATTTCTGTGATTTAAGCTCAGCAGTTTGTACTTGTATCTGTATGTGTGCATGTGTGCTGTTAACAATCATTCACAGAATTTGTAAACAAAAAATGTGCAAGAAAGAGTGTGATGTAAAAAATATATATATATTGTTCAAAAATAAAATTGTTATGCAATGTTTTGTCTTTTGTGAGTATGCTAGTTGAAGAATGTTGAAAATAATCACACTGAAAGTGCCATGTGGCATCTTGCAGACAAATGAATGCATTAGTTGTCAGACAGTGAATGACCTGAAAGAAAAGCAGTATAATGTCCAAGTATACAAAACAGGAAAAGACTGGATGTTGAATGGATCACTTAAATAAATTTATTGTGTGAACTTTTAATCTATAAATAAAACTTCAATTTTAAAAAAGATTAAAAGGCTTCTTTTATTAATCTTGTAAAATGCTGTACATATTTTTAAATACTGATAATTTATCTGTTGAAACAGAGGGAAGATTTCTACTAAGAGGGGAAGGGACAGAGTGAGAGAGAGAGAGTGTGTGTGTGTGTGAACATACATTTATTATGTCCAAAACTGGTTGTGTGGGATATCAGACTCATAAATTTGCTAATACATAATTAAAGTTTATTTGACACTATTTTTGACAGGTAATCTACCAGAAAAAAGATGAATGCTTCTGAATGACATCACATTTTATGAAAGGATACTGCGTTGAAATAAAAATATATCTGCAACCATACAACTCCCTACCATACCTATTTCACAGAGTCAAACTTAAACAAATAGATCACTTAGCATCACTGCTTTTCTCCTAGTGGTAGTTACAACTTTCTAAAAATGATTTTCAGAAGCCATTCTGAAATTTACAAATGGTCTTCCTTAAAAAAATAATAATCAATTTCTGGTCAAGAGAAAAATGTTGAGTAAATTTAACTTTATATAGCAAAGTTTATCACCAGGTGATGAAATGAAAATGAAAAACAAAGATAAAAAATCAGTTGACTTAGAGAGCTGCCTGATAAAAAAATCAATTTAGATGCACCTACAGAGGTCAATTTAGATGTAAAGAGAAATGAAAGACCTGAAAATAATAGTAGACTAAATGTTCTTATGATACAATTATTCAAAAGGAAAAATAGCAGCACAAATCAATCAAAAAAAATAACCTAATCTGTGAAGGACTTAAAATTCTCTGCTCTAGGAAGATACAGATAAGGTGAGAAACTGCAAAACATAATTTGCATTGTTTTCTGTATTTCTTTCAAAGTCTGTAGCATCTTTACACTTGTATTCTTGAAATAAGCCAGATTTCAACAAATCGAGCATAAGCAAATTGCACGTCTATTACAAAAAGATTTTGTTAAATAATCAAGTGACATGACATCTTCATGATCCCCATATAGCTAGCTGATAACACCAGAAAATCATCATAATAAAACATATACGAGAGTAAATCAAAATAATCCGGGAAATATTTATTCAAATTATAAATGAATGTTTCAGCAGATCTGAGATTAGAACAATCGCCTCCAGTACCTTGGGAATGACACTCATTTCCCATATTTGCACTGGCACTAAATAACAATTCTTGAATCTTGGTTAATTTTCTTTCTGTTTTGAAAAGTGTTTTAATATATTTTGTGTATATTATATTAGTTATATTGGTTATTAATAGAACAAGAATACGCTAATACACAAGGATAACTGTTCTTGGCTCAAATTAACTTTTCTTGTGACAGCAAGACACCAAAATATACATCTTGTGATGTTCTTAAATGCCCCCAAAATTATTCACTCCGTAACGCTGCATGATCCTCATACAATATACATACATGACTACAATAAATAAGACAGCAGCAAAGACATAACAAGTATCGAATAACAAAGGTTTTCCATCTATTCTCTACAGCACAGGCATAAGCAGCTACAGATGGCATGTACTACTTATCTGTCCATTCTGTTAAATTTTAGAAATGATTACAAATGTATATTGATGAAAATCATTGTCTGCACTAATGTCAGATAGTGTTATAAACTTTATAGGGAAAAGGTTTGGTTTAAAATTAAAGTTGGGACAAAAGGCCGGAAACAGATTTCATTCACTTTCTCAATGACGGAGAATTTTCTTTTAACACTAGTAGACTTAAATTTATAAGAGTATTCAGTAAGCACAAGAGCATTTTGCATCCTAAATTATCCTCGGCGGCACAGTCACAGGTATAAATAAGTATGCAGAAATAGTGTTCATTAGTCGCTATTTGAACATGACAAGTTGATTTAAATGCTCTTGTACATCATTTGACATTAAAAGTTTCTAATTATTAAAATAGTCAGCATTTTCTTCAGTCTTCAAATCAATTAATTTTAAATTTCTTTAAAATATATCTACCTATTAAGAAAATGGTATTCTGAATGTTAATGTACTGTTAGCAATCTTACTTTAGAAAAAACACTTTAAGGACAGTCTGCTTTAAATCTAATTCTCAGCTGTCTAGTTAGCTGAATGTATGAAACCATGCACATTGGTTTCCATGTAATCTTTTGTGCCTAAAATATTGAAATACCTGCCTTAGCAGTGAAAGAGTCTATCCCTTGAAGCAGTTTGTGAGAACAGACTAAATGAGTGAGCAAATGCCACTTAAAGCTGCCTGTATGTTTGTATGCTGAGTAGTAAAGAGCATTTGCACAAAAATTCATTGTACACATTTTAATTTATAAAATAGCAAAAGATTTGTAAAAAATAAGACCAAGTGTTATTCTTTATATTTTTTTATAAACACCTCTCATTTGGCCTCAGTGTGATAAAAATACATTTATATTATAAATAACAGTTCCTGAGATAAGCAATAAAATGCCCGTAATCACCGAGCATGGAGATTTGTCGATCGCAGGTACCCCCACATTACTGAGGTTTGATTCTAGTATAAGAAATAAACTGAAGCAATTGTCAACATTACCATCATACAAACCAACATTTTCAAATACAAAAGTAAGTGAATCGTTAGTCTAGTTTCCTGTGGGGATAATGTTTTTTACAAAAACAACAAAATTAACTTAAAATGTTACTACTGTGAATAAACTTTTTAAAAAGACATCTTAATTATTGCTTATTTTAGGGAATTTATGGTTTACAATGGTATATGAAATTAAAAGAGAAGACTATTGTTCAATGACACTTGTGAGTCAAAGTGATTTGCTCCTAAAGGAATCTACCAAAACCTTTTTCCCTTTGAAAACCAAATGTCACTTATATTCTTACTAGAATTTAGAAATCTTCCAAAATTAATTTTGAAGTATGAGTCTTTTATTCCACTTGATTCAAGTCAAAAGAAAACAATATTATTAATATATATATATAAATCACTCTGGGATTATCTAAGGAAATCAAATCCAAATGAAAACATATTGACATGAAATTGAAAACAAAACAAAATACTGTGATAATCAAAGAAAATAAATTTCTTTAAAACTATGCACTGCCACAAACATAATAGCGTTATGTACATGCAGGATATAAATATACATGTACATCCATTCAACAATATGAATTTCTGTTTGTTGTTTTACCAGTTTTCTGGGAAATTTACAAGCTGCAGAATATATTCTTTTACTATTTTCCTTTTGAATTTTATAAACAAGTAAAATATTCAGCAATAAGAGTTTTCTTTTATTATAATTTGCTTCCCTTCTTAAAGACTAAGCGAAATGGACTCTAGGTCAAACATTGTGAATGAGATTTGCCCCATTACTAAGATACACAATCCCCAAGCCCTTGGGGTAAAAGCAAGCAGAAGTGGGTCAAATGTCCGCCAATATAATTTTCTCTGGTACTCCAGGTATGTTTGATCCAATTTGTACTGATAACAGCAAAAGTTCAACTGTTAGTAATTTGCATAACATTTCTAATGATACTGAGGAAACAATGACTTATGAAGACCATTTCTGGTAAGTTAATTTTTTTTAATATAGTCAGTGTACTACAACCTGTACATTTGTACAATTGTATCATCGTTAAGTTCATAGACATATACTATTATTAAAATTAGTTGTGTATGATTATATATTATTTTTTAAAGTAGTTTTGTAATTGTCATTATTACATATACTACTGATATTTATTATTAGTAGTGATAGTATTAATGATCTATACCAGGAGTCTCCAAACTACGGCCCTCTCATGCGGCCCGTGGAGACCTTTTTGTCTATTGAAAAAAATTACGGAAATTTACGTGTATCCTGCCAAGATCAGCTACAGCTAAATTTTTCTCTCTCTAATCTCTGAGAGTTGAGAGGGAACAAACAACTCTGACCCAGATTCGGAATTAAGGAGCGTTATTGATATGGGTCACTGATTGTTACATAAGTCAGACATATTCTTGGTATCCATTCCACCCAGTCAACCGTGACTATTAGACAAAGCCATTGAATTGCAAGCAAATGACCTCCTTAGGGACAAGTTCAAAGAAGGACTGGTAGGTTTTTACCAGTTTTTGCCCAAGGAAGACTTTCCTAATGTCAAAACCTTTGCATCAAGGTACTTTTCAATGTTTGGAACAACATACCTGAGTGAACAAACATTTTCAAGAATGAAAATACGTGAAGAACAATTTGAGAACAAACTTGTCCGACGATAATCTCAGGTCACTGTTGATGTTAGGGACATCAAATCTAAAGCCAGAAATGTCTGCTAAATTGGTATCCAGAAAAAATTTCACCATTCCCACTAATACAGGTGTTCATGTGTAGTGTATCAATGTGTTATTAAATAATAACTGAATAAAATAATATTAAATAAATAATTAAAAACAACATCCATGTTTTGATTCTCTTTTATTTGGACCTTGAGTGTGTAGTCAGCCCCCAAACTGCTGTTTGATAGTTAATGCGGCCCTCGGGCTGAAAAGTTTGGAGACCCCTAATCTATACTAACATTTAGAGAACAGCAGTAATGTTTTAAATAAGTGATTATCATTCTTTATATAATTTAAAATTATTTTACTTACTAACGATGAACAATGTACAAAATAACAGTATCATGATTTTAAATAAGTGATTAATATTCATATTATAAAAATATATATAAAATTTGTAATTACTGTACTTACTAGTAGAGTACTTTCTTTTTCATATATATTATGTTTGAGTGTTTATGCATGGATATCTGTATAAGTGTTGCGTGTGTTTATATTTTATTATTTAGTATTGTAAATCAGGAGTTTTAAAATTAACAATTAATGGCCAGTGTTAGAGCCTATTAATTTAATAGTTGAATAGTCTTCTTAAGATTAAATATATATCTTTGTTCTTATTAATATTACAATTGTTAGCTTATTGTGTATATCTGAACTAACAATCTGGTACAATTACATACAAAAAAATAGGGAAAAAATCCCAGTTTTGCCATCTTACTAATAGTAGTATAATTAGTGCAACAAAATTCTATAACTTTGCTAATATGCAGTAAGACTCTCTGATTTGCATTTCACAGACTTCTTGGAAAATGTTCACTACACTGTACCAAATGTGCTTTCAAATGGAAGTTTTCTCACTTCATCTTCGTAATTCACTTTTTCGTAATATGTGATCTATGGGAAATGTGAAAAATGAATATTTTTAGTTCATCTCTTGTTTGTGCATCCATATGCATTGCAATGTTTAACCACATTTTATTTTTCAAACTACACATATACTGCAAAATAGTGCATGCAGATTGTAGATCCACAGCATGATGTCGCATGTTGCTATGGTGAGAAGTCAATCTTGCAAAGAATGAGAGCTTTTATTTCTTTCAGAAATATATACTTTCAATACAAAAATAAACGCATTTATTTACACAAATCTCTGAAGGTTTAAATTTTGCAGTCTTGATTCTAAGAATGGGAATTACTCATTTCATACAGATTTATTCTTATCTGTGCATGACCTAGATACCATTTCACTTGGTCTTTAACTCAGAAGCAATGTGATACAAGAAAACCCTATGATTTTTCCTTTTAAACTCACTTTTCTTTCTTTTAGTCATTGAGGTATGTGCAGTTATGACAGTAGATGAAGTTTTCCAGTGATGTAATTAACAATCCAAATGTGATGTGTCTGGAAATTCTCACAACATAAAAATTTAAAATAAACTTTTATATATAGTAGCACTCCAGACAATAAGACAATCTCAAACAAACATTCTCACGGTAATATATCCATTCAATTATGCTGTTTAAGGCATTGTTATTATCAGTAAAACATATACAAATGCCAATGTATTTCTATGGAAAGTTTTCACATTGATTATTTAAATGACTAAAGAGCTCAAAATGTGACTCTTTACATTAACAGCAGTCTTAAAACAATTTTTTAGTAGTACTGATAAAACTCAGATACTAAGCTGTCTGATCAATCTATAAGTCTCCATTGACAAGTTTTAGAAAACAGTTATGTCTGCAAGTCATTTGGAATGCTGAAGGTCTGTACCTTAAAAATGTTTGTACTTGTACTAAATCACAATTGTATCAATAGGATCTCGATGTACAATGATAAAATATTTGACAATGTCATCAATATATGAAATTCTAACAATAAACTAAATGAAATGGTCATCCTCAAACCCACGAGGCTAGATACATGGTAATTAATGAAAGTATTTAAAAAATAATAATAATTGCTTCTCATTATTTAAATTAACCTTTGAAAACATATGAATGTAATAGATTTCATTTTCACACATTATGAATACACCTATTTGTTTTTCTTACAAAGAATAATGAAAGCAACGAGACAAGTGTTGAAACTCAATTTAAACCCCACAATTAAAAATTATTTCAATTCAATAAAACTTATTCCCACTTATTTTGACTGAGCTTAAATAATGTTTGCACAAACTGAAAATATGTTTGAAATCACCCATTTCAACTGTTTAAACTCCTTAGTCCTGGACATTTTAAAAAACTTAAAACCCTTTTGATATGCTGCCAAGTGTTTTGTTTTTCTTTTAATTACTGCCTACCTTTCCTAATGTACATTCCACACCTGCATACTGTAAGAAATACTACATAAATTAAGATGTATATTTTCTATTAGTTGTAACATTTTTTCCTTCTGCTTGTTTTCCACTTTAAGACATTTGTCCAAGAGCTTGGCAGTCTTTCTTTTTTCATGATGTATACCACAATTCATAAAAGCAATTTAACAGGTTAAGAGGGTTAATGAATGTACAACTGTAATAGTATCAAGACCTACTATTTGCATCCCAGTTGTTGTTTTACACAGCAGAAGGACAAAAAAGTAACACCAGTGATAGATATAATGAATGGTAACAGAATGATGTAAGAAAATTGTACAATGTATGAAATTGACTCTTCAGAAAAACAAAAACACTACAATTGTAGTAGGTGTTTATCTCATCACTAATGAAAACTTTAACAGCACTTTACTATGAAAGTATTAACAACTGCTATAGGCCAGTCAAGTTTCCCTCCTCAAGCATTCTTGAAGGCAGAGTTATCAACCAGCAACATATCACTCTTTTAAATAAAGCAGCTGTTTCCTTTGTTTTCCTGAAAAACCTCTGAAGTTCTCTAATGTTCAAAAAAAAAAGAGAGAGACTTCTGGAACCTCTAAATGTGTTGACGCAAGTCTCTGATTGCCCGCAACACATAGCCTTTGCTTTTAATGATGCCACGACATTTCACCAAGACAGAGTAGCGTGCAATCCACTGCGCCTCCCATCCCACTCCATCTGGCTCCGACCCACAATGGCGCAATGCTTCTTGCAACCGGGCAGCAGGCATCAACTCTGAGGGTGATAAAAGAAAAAGCATCAATCAACACCAGTTATAAAACCAGCTCCAAAAGGGGCTGACCAGGGACAAGAGGTTATCCCATAATGCAACTGTTATTACACAAGTTTGGATCAGAATTAAATAAAACCTGAAAAAAAGTAACAAACAAAAATAAAATTTCACAGCAGACTGTGGAAATAGTGTTAACTCTAAGGCAGATCAGAGTGATATTCAATGCCAAAGGTTAATAGTACATGTAACACTAAACAAAAGAATTTTAATATAATAAATTACTTTAATACTTATAAAAATAAACCAACAGACCAATACCAATTTGGGATTGAAAGCATAGCTAGTTATTTTCAAAAAATTAAATCACAGGAACAAAATTGTTGGCTAAAGAAATCTACATCAACTTGCACTCCAGACGGCTGTTTGATGACATCAATAAATCCTGTTCTGCAAACTGACACTATACACTGGGGTTCAGCTTTGAATGAGAAGTGCATCATTTGTCTGGCACATTAATGCAGAAGTGAGATTGAGATATACAGGATCTGTTTAGCACATTCATGGAGATCGAGAAGAGGCAAATACTGTACAATTTTACAACACGTTTTTATATGAAGCGATAATTTATAAAAATGATTTATATATTTGAACAACATAATTTGGACAAGTTAGATAAAAATACTTGACTGACAGATAGACTACTTTTATTTTTGTTAAAAGAGGTAATAGTGCTACTATAATTAATGTAATTTATATCACAAATAAATATTGTCTTGATTGAATTACAATAATGTGGATAATTTACAGACACTTTAGATATTGGATTTCTATGTCAGTGCCAATTATAGAGAAAATAATGTATATTAGAAAGCTATAGAGGTTTGATTTGAATCATACTGCATGCATTTCAAAGCACTAACTTCCATTTCGGCTGTATGGAATACTATGTATACAAGCATTTAGCAACATAATACTTTACATGAAGGTTTTATGTCAATCACATATTGCTTAGTCTATGGTAGTGTGTCTCACATGAACTCTCGTGGCCCATAACTAATCACCTGTGTACTTTCACCTTGATTTTCATGTCACATATTTCCTGATGAGTGTTTTATTTTCTAAATTACACACTGTTTTCTGTTTGCCTTTTAAATGATTGTGTTAAAAAACAGTCAACAAACTGATTTCAAAATAATTTTTAATTCCTAAGCAAGCAGAGGTGTTGTCTACTTATATGTTAGGACATGTCAAAATTAATTAAAAAGAATATTTTTTTGTTAAGAGGACCAGTACTGTTTGCTTACCTGCTGGGTCATTATGGGTCAAAAGTTGAACATCAATGAGTTTTGCATATTCTGTAAGATCTGTTGGCATGACACAGCAAGAAGCTAAATTTACCTGGTCCACATTGGGTTTTACCTGTAGTCAGTAAATGAAATTTGTGAAAATGAACATTTTATTAAAATTCAACACTAACAAGTTTTTTAAAAGGTTTAATATATAAATGGTAAATTTTATATCAAATAGTCCTAAGGCTCATAATAAGACCAATCAAGCAAATACAAAGCCAAAATTGTAAATCCTAATGTTTTAGCCAAAAAACTGATATAAATATGATTTCAATATCAAGTTACAATACCAGAACTGCTTTTAAACAATTATTCTGATTTTTTACTACTACATTTTTAAATTTCTTATGATATCAGTCAGTCAGTTAAGTGGAGGATATTTTGTGGTATCAACATTATATGAGATGTGAGTATATGAATGACATCATCATTAGTATTATAGTAGATTCATGATTATCGGGGATGAAATGGGAAGAAAATAAACCCAAATAACCTAAATTCCAATTAAACTATCAATATAAAATGTATAATTATTTTTTGAAAATAAAACACCTCTTTTTTGATTTCTGAATGTTCTAGTTTTCTTTAATAGAAAGAACAACCTTTTATGTTTCAACATGAACATATAAGGTTTATTCCAATTTTCAAAATACATGTTTACAGAAACAAAATAACACCAGCCTCCCTACTGCATATCATGTCCTCAGCTTTTGGAATGCTTAGGAATTTTTAGCAGCACTTTCTTCATTCAAACTGTGTGTGTATAGAGTGTATATACGCGTGCATGTGCAAATGCATATCACTTTATAGCAGCCACCTTGTCATAACCCAAATTTTGTACATAAATATTGATCTTTTTTTCTAACAAACTGATTAATCTATAATCTAATTAATCCAATCCCAGATATCAAGAGTCTACTGTATTGATCATAAATTGATGACATCATATGTCATGAAAACCAGCTGTGAAAGAGCACTTTAATTTGTTAATGGTTTATATTGTAAATGGGTTCATAAAAATTATTATTTTCTAGTTGTTACTTGAAAACAGCATGTAAATTGAGCAAGAATAAAGTGAAACAAGTTTCATTAAACTGAAAAACAGTAAATATTTAAAATATAATACCTTTGCCCATGCATACAGTTCTTCCAGGTTTTTCTTATCAAGGTCAGACATGCCAAGGGAGAGCACTTTCTCCTGACTGACTAGCTGCTCTAAAACGAGCCAGTATGGTTTGATGTGCTCTACTGTGATTTCAACATCAGGATCATTTGTGGAAAGTGAGAGCAAAAGTGTCTCTACAAACTGTGTCTCGAGATCCTGCATCACTAAAGTGCACAAAACACACAATTATTTTTTTAAACTTCCAGGGTTAAATAAACTTATTTGTAATTCAGTAAAATGACAGTGAAATAGCAACAAAGAAAATTTATAATTGATTCAAATTATATACATTCTGTCTCAGTATACAGAGAGAGAGAGAGAGAGATGGACCCAACCTGATGTAATTGGAATTCATAACTTCTTTTGTTTAGTTCAATATATTCAGCATTTCTATATTTAACAATACAGGTTCTACCAAGTAGTAGTAGTGTTAAACAAATTGATATTCTTCACCACTCTCCACCTACACCCACATGCATATCTTTAAACTATATCATCACAAGCACACAAACATACTTAGTAAAGGTGCACAAATACAAAGCCTGCATAGACATACATTTAAACTGCTTGCACAAATCTGTACATATACTTTTAAAAACAGCCTATACACACACACACACACACCTTAAGTAACAGCTAGCACAAATGCGCACACACACACACCTTTAAACAGCCTGCATAAGTATACACACACTTATAGTTATACATACACATATGCCATTTGTCAGTCTACACAACCATACACATTGACCCACACACTTGCCTTTCAAAGTCTACCAACCATGCATACACAAACACATATATCTTTAAAAGTCTAATCAACCATGCACACACACACACACACACACACTCATAAAAAAGTATACACAACCCACATACACACACTTTAAAAAATCTACACAACCATGCTCTCTCACACATATACAAACAACCTTAAGAAGTCAACACAAATATGCATGCGCACACACACACACACACACACACACACACTTAAAAAGCCTATGAAAGCATGCACAAACACCATACACATCTTTAGTATGTCTGCAAACCATGCACACACATATATGCCTTCAGTAAAAGCCAGCACAAACACACACCTTTAGTAACAGCTTCTATAATGACCTCTGGTGGCTGCAGTGTACACACAAAAACTTTGACAGTAACTTTCAGTTCACCTCGCTCTTCTGGATCAAGTGGTTCGTGAAGATCTTTGTCTAAACATGACAAATCTGTGACATACTGCAACAACACAATCATAAAACTTGCCATGCTTGTGTGTGAACAATGGATTCATTAAACTAAAAATACTGATGATTAAAGTCTTTTGTAATCTATATTAGTATATAAACAACAGTTTAACATTAGACAAGAAAATAGAAAAGATTAAGTTTAGTATTCAGTTTTACAAAAAAATAAAATAATGTAAATAAAATAAAAGAAGAAGAAGAAAATATAAAAATAAAGGGAAAAACCCACACACAAAAAGAAAAAATGGATTTTGCCATTATGTAAATTAAATAATCCAAGATAAAAATATGTGAAAAGGACAAGTGATAGCACAAAATGGCTACTTTTTCAAGTATCTAGGGTTTAGTACAAGTTCAGAGTGAAAAACTTATGGGTGATGATTCTTGAATCCTGCCTACAGCCTAGCTCACTGCAGTGACCTCAGAGTCTAGTGCATCTGATGGAATGATAAATTGCAACCAATACATCGCAGACCAGGCATGCTGAAGATCTCTTTGTAGTAAATTTTGGAAAGAATAGACCATTAGCCACTGCCTTTTTTGGCAAAATTGCACTTTCAAAAATCAATAAATATCAACTCAAACTTGTACTCTACAAACAATGAATACAAGACTGCATAGTTAAGCCTCCAAATCAGCAGTGAGGTCAATTCATGAAAAATGTAAGCTATAAATGGGACTTCATTTTTATTCATTTGCTTGTGTGTCCTTCACAAATAGTACATTAGTAGTCTGTCCTTAATTAATATTGAAAGAAAAGTAATAAAATTTAAATTTCAAAGGCTTCGTCATCTTATGAGCAATATAAATTTGCTGAAGAAAGTAAAATACAGCAATGAATCACTAACTACATGTAATCCTATATTCCATATAAAATTAATAATTATACATATGACTATGAGTATACTGTGATACAAATTGATTGAAATACAGTAAATCATCAAGTCAATATAATATAATCCTATATTTCTGTCATGGGACCACTGTGTAAACTTTAATGTTTATTAATAATAATCCAAGTACAATGAAATATAAACTGTTTGAAAATACAACAAATGTTCATCAAATCATATGGAATCATATTTTTTTATGATCTCAATTGTTATGTGAGCATTTTCTAATGTTTAATTTAAAAAAAAATAAATTAAACTTTCTGTAACATTTAATTCAATAAATTTATGTTTTCAATACTCTGAAATGCCTCTACTAAAATCATTATATATAACATATTGCGACAAAATTACTCCCCCTGCTATTTTTGTTCTAATAGTATTGTTACTTGTTAGGTTAAAAAGTAAATGTCACTGCTTAGAAATAACAATACTAATTTACTATATACCTGAAGTTCAATTTTGTCTAGGGCAGCCAAAGTTTTCTGAACAGTGGCTATCACACATTCTGCAACCTGTTAAAATAGACGTTGATATATTATGAAAGCATAACAATATTTTAGCAGAAAAATATAAAACGATTTACAACATACTGCAAAAGAACAAGGAAATATATTAATAATACTATATGCAATATGGCATAACTAGAAGTAGAACAGTAAAAGGCTCTGTCATCATGAAATAAATGTGTGAATGTTGTAGTTTCTATAACTACATGTAGTATAAGACTAAGTGTGAATAGTTATGTTAATTAGTGTTCTTGATACATTCTGGATGTTTTTTTATTATTCATTCGCAAAACTGTCATTCTTGAAAATTTCCAAATCATTCCATACCTATAAACCCAGTGAACCATTCTCAGGCACAGCAATGCTTACTTCTGTCTTGAACTCTAGTCTAATGGTCACAAAGTGAATTACAGTAGGCAATTTCTCAAACATATCACTATTATCAGTGATGCACAGTTTTGGTTCTTGAGTTTTAATATTCAGTCTGATGATACAATGATTTCCACTTGAATATATATATAGTTTACAATGTGTTAATATGAGTATAATGTGAGTATATACTCAAATGAGCTATTTATATAATATATTTGAGTGCTTTGCACCTTGAAATAATGCTTCTGGTAATTATAAAATCTTAACTAGACTTAACTGCATGACATTTAAGCCTGATTTTATGCCTTAGTTTTTAAACACATGTTAAAAATCCAACTGTTGTACAATATTTTAGTAATTTTACTTCTGTAAATTAGAGGTGCCTGTAGAACAAACTGTACTAAGGTAAAAATAGCAAGTATATATATTATATATTTTACACTGTACTATGTTGATCCATTATTAAAATTTATAACAAATTAAATATATTTTGTAAACACAACAAAAATATCCTATTTTAAATAAATAAATAAATACAATATTAAATTTTAAAATATCACTACCATGCTGAAATCAATACTGGAAATCAGAACTTTTATGAAGTTGATTTTAAAATTGTGCATTCTATTCAGTACATACACTGATATTTCCTAGCTAATGGTAGTAATATTATTTAACTTGCAGCCATTTCGATTTTTTTTTCCCCAGACTAGCGCCAAAGAAATGGTTTATTAACGTTATCAGATTACTGTAATTGTGTAAATGTTAAAATAACAAGCAACTTAAATGATTTAAAATCTAATAATATTTCATTAATAGTAATAAATAATATTCTGGTTTTATATTACAGGCCTATTATTTTCAGTATTTTTTTTTTTTTAAAACAGCAAGTCGAAACAAAAAGACACTGCACGCGATTCCATGGTAGTCAGCTAAGCCTTAACCACATGACAAGCGAAACCAAAACAAACCGCAGTGGAGCATTAGTCATCGATACAAATCTTGCTGGCAACCATGCTTCTTGCAATAATTTTTAAAATATTAAATATCAGGTTTATACAACTCACCTCTTCTGTCGGCGTGCTATTGGGTTTTCGTTTCAACCTATTCCAGTTTACAATGTTTCCTGTGCGCACTTCTATAACATTGACTTTTGGGAAAACTGGAATATCCGCCATGCTGATTGAAGTAGAACGTAATAACGGCGGGACAGTCCACTATACACTCGAGGTTGGTAGGGTTTCAAAATTACAAACCAATCTGTTGAATGTACATACAGCGATCTTTTTCTTACAGAATTATATTCAAACAAGTTTCTTCCCTTCGAGCTAAGAATTTAAATTTATTTGGTGGGCTCTTATATAATATGTTCAACTAATATAAGCTGTGAACTACGTATCATGAATCAGCAAATATTTTGACGCACCTATCGTACTGACGAAGCAAATTTCAGAACTATTGTAAACGAAAGTACTCACGTATGGCGATGTTCTCTCGTGACTTAGTTATTTGTAGGGCTGAGTTAAAATTATTAAAATAATAAATGTGACAGATACATTAAAATTATTAACATAATAAATGTGACAGATACATTGGGGGGGGGGGGATTTTATTTACCATTCCCATCTCCTTTCATTCACAACCCTCACATAGTGGAACTTACCAATTAATAAACATTGACAATTGAATTGTTAAAGCTAAAAAACAAGATAATAATAGCATAGTTTTATGAGAAATAGTTTTTACATTTGCCGATTACGTACAAAAATTAGATGCTACCCATTACAGTACAATAGATAAACAAACATAACTGCAATACATGACATATTGTTCCTCTTTTTTTAAAAATGCTGTGTCACAATTTCTGCACTTCTCTTCCACCCCCCCCACCCCCTTTTCACTTCTATGTTACATAAACTTGCAGGGTGAAATGTCGCTATATGAACTATGGCGAAGTGCCGTTATCTGGTCTAGTGAAATTTTCTTTACCTGCAAACTTTTTGGTGTGTTTTATATTTTGCGGGGCGAGGACTTTACAGTTGGAGTTGGAGCAGAACTAGATGATATACTATCTCTGATTAGAGCAGACACCTAATTTTCCGGACTCGCAGCAATTTTTTTTTCACACAGTGCTAATGCTATTTCTTTCATACAACCAGAGCTATATAATGAGACGGATTCGTAACTTGAGTTATCTCTTGTTAGAAATACCAGTGGATTTAAGTGTCAGTAGCGCGCGGCACACACACACACACACACACAACATGAAAGATAATTTATTGCCATTGAACTACGGGGGGGGGGGGGTGCTGCGTATGCATTATTAAGTTTGCGTTATTAAAGAAATTTATCCATTATTTTACAGTTTGTGATTTAAATGACAAAGTAATTAAAAGTATACGCCTACATTTGACTAAACTTTAAACAAGAAACATATTACTCTTATGTCAGACAGTTGCGCAGTAGATTTGTGAACACAAAAACCCAAACTAACTTTTAAGGATATAAAATGATTAGCAAAGTTTAAAAAATTTAAGTATATATAAAACGGGAAAATATATACATATATTTAAAGAAATATAAAGAATATATATTGAAATCCTTTTGTCATAGTCGTTAGAGTTCTTCAAGGTACCAGTATGTTTACATTACACTATGGCAGGATTTAAGTTTGTGGCGTAGTTATCTCACAAAGGCCCCCACAGCAACTTTATATCCGGGCCCCCACCCCAACAGTTAATTAAATAAATCAGTAAACGAATTGTAAACTTGTTTGTAATAACAATGTTATGATAACATTACTTTAATTAAGTCCCTTTGATAGTTTAAAGATCAACGACAACATGTTTCTACACTATAGTATACAGTGTGTTCAGAATTTCTTTCTGCGGCACTTCTCTGCAAAAATGTTAATAAGTTCATCAATGTCCTTTTGCTTTGAGTGTTCATTTTCTATGCTGAGAATGGCTAAGCAGGATAGTCTATTTAACCGGATAGTCTATTAAACCGGAAAGTCTATTAAACCGGAAAGTCTATTAAACCGTATAGTCTATCTTGCAACATCGTACTACGTAGGTAGTTTTTATGAGCTTAAGCTTTGAGAACGACCTCTCTGCTGTTGCCACAGTTATTGGTAAAATAAGGAAGAGAAGATATGCAGTGCAGACATCCGTGGAATGATAAAGCAAGAGAACTATTTTCGATTATCAAAAGATGACTCAGCTCTTAGATTGTGTTTATTTTCTTAATTTCTTTCTTGAGAACCGTTCTAAAGTTCTGCAGCTGCTCGAAGAATAATGGTGTTATGTCATTTGAATAATGTTGTTGTAGCTTTGTCACCCGAAAACAGTTCATCATCTGGTGCGAAAATCAGTTCACAAGACTGCAGTATGCCAAATGCATCTACCACAACCTGCATTCCTCTGGCAGGATTAACAACCTGATTGATGAGAATGTCTAGAGTGCAGTAAACTACATTTACTTTGAATTGCATTTCTGGATTAGTGAGTCTGCTATCATCGCATAATTCATCAAAAGTATTTCTTTACTTTTGGGATCCTTTTACTTTTGCCAAATGTGGTCTGTACACCCATTGGTGGGCAAGAACACTGATTTGTGGCAGCAGACAAACCAAGATCCCATCAATCAGCAGATTGCCAGACATAAATGTGATGGATAGGACACACCTTGCAGAATCCTCTACAGGATATCACCCGGCAGGCTTTGCAGTGGAACCCGCAGGGAAAGAGGCGGGTAGATCGCCCTAAGACCACCTGGAGACGATCCTGTAAGGAAGAAATGAAGAGCTGCAACCTGTCGTAGGGTAAATTGAAAAGGGCTGCCCAGAATAGATTGCGATGGAAAGCTGTTGTCGAGGCCCTTTGTTCCACGGGGAATCCAAGGAGATAAGTCAAGTAAGTCAAGTCAGCTACTCGTAAATGTCTGCATATTGTTGTTTCTTGACCGTGATGTGTTGTCTTTCTACGTCATTGTGTCTTCAGATGACGAAATCGGTAGCCGGGCCAATGGTAGTGGGGAGGGGTCGCGAGTCGTAGGATTACAAAGCGTAGGCGCTGATAAAGAGGAAGACATGTCCCCTGGAATATGTTAATCCGCTAAACTGGATTACGATGACTTAATAATTAGAATATTCCATAACCATATCATAACCTTTATGCGCCCGAGTCCGAGCGGGATTAGCAAATTATCGCCATCATTTTAACAGTTACAGCTGAATATCTAGAGAACTTTATGCACAATTGAACTGCACTTGCCGTGGAAGATTAGATTTAAATGTAGTATTAGCTGTGCACCTGCTAGAGATGATTAGACTCGTGTTCATCATTATCTTCAGCCATAAAACTACAAAATTAACCTTTCTCGTTCAACAGTTGTCGAGATTTGTGAATTGTCGTTGTTATTATAATGCTGTTTTAGAATATGCACGAATTGTAATAATATTATCTTTGTTGCTCTGTTTACTTTTAGAGCTATGAAAATTAGACACTTTGCTGATTTCACAAATTAAAAACAAAATCGATGTGAGAAAATATTGACGTTTTCTTGCACAAAATTTAATTTGTTTTTGTAAATTTACGGACCAGCAATGGAACAAACATTGTATTAGCAATATCTACAAGAACTTCAAGTATGAGTGTGTGAATTCTTTTTGGAATTTATTTTAATGCTACTGTTAGCATACTCTGCTATTCTTTTAACATGATACAGTGCATCGCGTTTTATTTCGGTGCGTAAAAAAATTGCAGACAGCAGGAGGTAACTTAAGAGACCATCTTTGTTTTACCGATCAAGGGTTGCTGCCCTTCTGTTTATTGGAAACAGATTGCACTTTTCAACTGATGAAAGTAGTGCATTGTTGAAAAGAGAAATATGATTATTGTAATTTTCAAAGAACTAAATTATATGTTTACAATATGTAATTTTGTCCTTGTCCATGTCTTTTATTAGTTATTTTCAAATAAAATAACAAAAATTAATGTTCAATGCCTTTAAATAACGACATTAACCTTTGATTCAGAAAAAAAAATACTGGTAGTATTGGTAGAAGGGAATACATCAGGGGTCATTCTAATTTAAATATTGTTTTGATGTGAGTGTCCATTGTTTACATTAAAGTTCAACAGCACTGACTTCCACATACACTGCTTTTAGGCATATAGGCTAACTTTAGCAAGTGACGTCATTTTAATATAATGACCGCAAACTACGAAACATTCACAGACCTCCATGAACCCATTTCATATAATTGATTAATTAAATGTGTCTTTGGGGTTAGGTTCTTGTTGGATTCCCTCTATCCCCACAATTATTCTTGTACATTTACCTGCAAATTGAAGAAATTCTGTCAAAACAAAAAAAATACAAAAACCCAAACATTACACGCCATCTGCTCTGATCTGTGGATTACACAACTCATGGAATGCGATGCACTTTGACGCCATTTCCTGGTGGGTGACGTACAGTGTCGAAGTGAAATGCGTGCGAACATGTTTTAAGGGTGGGGAAGAAGAATTGTATCGATCGAAAGAATTATGACTATTATGTACTCTGATCTATAGAAATGTTTTTAAATGAGTTTGCATAATTTGGATTCCTATCCTATAAAGTATAAACCATTTAAAATCAATGCTTGCGTTCAAGTGTGAGTTACGTCCCTTGCTTCCTTTGGGCTCAAGCAGTAATACCGACAGTGATTTTTTTTTATTTTTCTGGATGCATTCCTTACAGAACTAGTCAGTATGTGATCTCTTTTAGTATTCAATTTCTAGTCGGTGGGCTAGTACTTAAGTACTAATTGTATTTTGCAGCCTGTGGACGTCTTATCAATGGTTCAATAATAATAATAATTTTTCAAAACACAAATAATGGCCTTACTATCAAAGCCAACCCACAGTGAGATCCTCTTAAAAAAAACGGGATGCATGAACTCTGGCTCAGACACCATCCATGTAATAGAAGTGGAACATAACACCCAGGATGCCATTCTTTCTGAATATACTGCCTGGAAAGAACAAGGAGCGCTCCTCGGAAGTGCCAACATCCTCTGTAAAACCTTGGATCTCCCAGAATTCCGGTAATTTTCGGAGACCTTGGTTCATAACCGACAGTCAAAAGAAATCGTGAAAAAGGAATTGTCAGTTGTGAACCAAGGTCTCCGAATCTTACCAAACTTATTCAGATAGACTTCCAACTCAGATGTTATGTCCCCCCAAGGCTCCTATCACTATCAGTGCCTATCGCAGACCTTGTTAGTCCGGGTGAAGTCTGATCCAGTATGGAATCAAATTTTGTTTTCTCCATCGTGGGTGGGAGCTACTCTTCCTTCCCTAGATAATCCAGAGGTGGAATTTGAAGCTATCCATGTTGTCGAAACAACACAGGTAGCTTACCTTTCTGGGTAATTTTGCCCCACCACTATCCTTTGGACTATCGAGACACCATATAATTATTACCATTATTATTATTATGGGATGAATTTTAACTGCAAAGTTCAAAATTTGTAGATCTCCGGAATGGATGAGGGTCGATCGAGAGGGGTTTCCAATGACCTTGAACCCAAGGTCTTATGCATGCAGGCTAGCGTCTGGACCTCGCTGCTGTCGAATTCCCTATAAGAGCCACGTCCAAAAGAATTTTTCGTCTTTAGCAGACATGTTTAGCTTGCATGTGTCACGGGAATGGTAACCGTCTTATGAACCCATGGTAATCTGCTACAACTGTTTTCTCAGGCGTAACTGATGATTTATTCCCCTGGGGTGCGTTTGTACGTCCTACACCTGTTGAACTACAATTAGCACAGCTTCTTTTTCTTAATATTTGTCAACTTGTGGTAGTGACCTTCACATTGCACACATCATTCGAACGTTAATATTAGTAATCTAATAAACATATAAATGTGTCAATACTTATTTATTTTACGATGACGTAATGCACTAAACGTGATGACTTTTGAGACGTTAATATTAGTAATCTAATAAACATATAAATGTGTCAATAGTTATTTATTTTACGGTGACGTAATGTACAAGATGTGATGATTTTTGAGACGTTAATATTAGTAATCTAATAAACATATAAATGTGTCAATAGTTATTTATTTTACGATGACGTAATGTACTAGATGTGATGACTTTTGAAAAAAAATAATTCACTGAATGATTTGGAATATTTTTAATAATGACACAAATCACATTCCATGAAGAAGAAAAAACAACTTCAAATCATAGAAACAACCAGTTAACTCTACTACGAATGAAGGTGAGTCAATTTTAAAACACAGAGAAAGTGTAGTATGCAAGATTACTTTCTCGAATTACGCAGACACCAAGCAATCGTAAATAATAACAGAACACGAGACATTTTGAATGCGAAATGACACTCATCATAATAGAGACTTGTCATTGAGCACGATACTGAAATTTAAAACGCAAAGCCACAAATAGTCCCAAAGTAGCCAGCCTTGTGTCTGTTGCTATGGAAATCGGTCTGAAACATTTCCGAAATGCGTCAAAATCTAAAATTGCTTGGAAGACGGTTAATAATAACACTGAGTTTTCGTTTGGAGCACTCACCATTGTAATATAATTGTTATCAGCGCCATTCTAAAGCAAACGCTCACGTTGTATTCTAAGGATGACGTCAAACTGTTGTATTCTAAGGATGACGTCAAATAGCTGTATTCTAAGGATGACGTCAAATAGTTGTATTTTAAGGATGACGTCAAATTGTTGTATTCTAAGGATTACGTCAAATTGTTGTATTCTAAGGATGACGTCAAATTGTTGTATTCTAAGGATGACGTCAAATTGTTGATTTCTATGGAGCCCACTGAGTGACACTTTGTTGTTGTGTGTTTCGCTGGTGTTGCTTCTCTTCCAAAAAGGCGAGAACTTGTCCTCGATTTAGCGTTATCAGTTATAGGCTAGCCGATCCTCCGCATGGGCATTCTGGGAACTGGCCACCTTAGGTAGATCGTTTAATATCCAAATGCGGGACACAGAATTATGTAGTGAGCGTTGCAAAATACAACTATGTGAAAGCAAATACTTTACTAATCTCTTCTTTTGTGCGCGCATTTCGATAAAACTGGAAGCGATATGGACATATGACAATGACATTGTCATCACAGACTTATAACAAGAATGACGTCGTTTCGCATAAGAAAAATACAGTCTTTATGTCATCACCATCAACATGAACGAAGTTCTAAGATGTGGTAAAAATGTTATCTGTCGTAGGTAAAATTAATTGATTTTTTCATTTATAAAAATTAATTAGCGATTGTAAAACTCAGGTTTGGTTTTGAAAAATGAATGAAAAATTAAAGTAGAAGCATTTTACTTTATTATATATATATTTATTTATTTAATAAGAAAGCTGACTATTCGTCAGTATTCCTGTTTGTGCTCTCAGTCCAACCGGAAGTTGTATTTCTTGTAAGCAGCCTTTGATGTTCAGCAACCAGGATTAACATGAACAGCAAGGGCATCGAATGTGACTGTCAAACAGAACACGAATGACCTGCTTTAAAATTCACCTGCTAAAGGTAAGCATCTATCTCCTTGGCGACGGGATAGAAATGTCAGACGAATGACAACTGTCCTCGGAATCGCTTTTGCACTCGTTGCAGAGGGCATAGTCAGGGGTCTCCGACATTCCGCAGATCTCTCGAAGCCCTCGGCGGAACTGTGGACACATGAAGACGTAGACGATAAACTTGGAGAAGCAGTTGCTCAACCCTAACCAGAACAGGTAAAAGTGGGTCTCCTGGGACAGATATTCGCGACGCCAGATTGTGACGTGTTCAGCCAGTCGTATCACTGTGTATGGTGACCAGGTGATGAAGAAGATAATGACGATGACAAAGCTGATGCAGTAGTTCCATGACCTCTCCGCAAAATCCTCGTAGACTTTCTGGAAGTAAAGATTCAGTGGCATTTTAGTCGATTGGAGACGGATTGTGACTGTTAGTTTTGTCTCTGTGAGCGTGTCAGTGTGCATGAAAGTATGTGTACGCGATCTGTATCCGTGGCTTTATGCGTGTGCCTGTGTGTGTGTGTGTGTGTTTGTGGTTGTATTTATCTGATGGTGCGCTTTTTGTGTAAGTAGAATGACTTTGTGTATGTGTGCAATTGTGGTGGTGTATGTGCGGCGTGAATGTGCTGGTGTCAAGTGCGGGCGCTTATTTATAGTGGCAACCACACTTCCTTGATTTAATCTCAGATTTAAGTGTAATTTCTAAATTAACTCTGGGAACACTTTAATATCGCAACGTGATCGAGAAGAAGATAACACAAAAATTACAGATTTTTGTTGCGCTTTCAGAACCAAAGGTCATGGTATAGTGAATATGATCCAAAAACTAAACTACCATAATAACCTAACCATGCGATAAGCATTAGTTGCTAATAGCAACGAAAGTAGATAGTGGAGAAGGAAAGCCAAGTATTAGCTCACTGAGGGTGGGGTGGGTGATGTAGGCCTTGTAGGGTACGCCAGTATAATTTCAGATATTATCATTCTGAAGAGAAAGGGGAGATAACCAGCAATATTGACACGTAAATTTCTGTCATCACAGACCACCTGACCTATCTCTGCTGTTGTTGTCGTAGGCAAAACGAAATCAAACCACGGTGAAAGCTTTATCATTTACAATCAGTTCAGTAATACTTGTTAAATATGGTAACAAGATCTTGTGTACCTGATGTACAGAACGTCTTAGCAAAGGTTCAAATATTAAATTCTTTCGATTACTGAGGGAAAGCGATAGATAAGATGGATATTTTCTTTGGGAATCTAATAACTTGTACCAGTTAATTGACTTACTTATCAAAGGCAAAAGTGTAAAATTTAATCTGTAACCTCAAAACAGTCGAAGAATTGTAATATGTGCAACCAGTCATGAACACTTTTTAATACTTCAAAATTGTAATTATTTTTCTAAATCGTTACTTGCAAATGTTTTACTAAAATAGATCAATAACAAGAAAACAAACAGTAAATTAAAGCAAAAAGAGATTAATTTAATTCCTCCGAGAAACAGTTCAACAAAATAAACAGTTTGCAGCATTGTTAAAAACTGTTATTTGTATTAAACCAGTACATTTTAAATATATATGTGACATGCACCCCGCTACTGGATATGATGATGATGATGATTATTATTATTAATTAATTAATTAATTAATTGATAACTCATAACTAATACAAGTGATAGAGAATCTTAACTTATGGTTATTAATAATTCTCCCATTTATGGTTATTAATAATTCTCCCATTGGACACCAACACATCTCTCAATGGGCGGGTTATAAGGGTGTTGCAAAACTCTACTCTTTTCACCAATAATAAGATAGACGTTTTACTGTCACATAATATCTCCATAGGTGGAAACTTCTTACTGAAGGAGTAATAAAAATCCGTCTTTGATTATATTTAACGAACCTCCATCCACCCTCTACTACTCCAACATATTATTTAATAATAATTATGTGCAAAAAATTTATTAAATCAACAAACAAATGTACATGTATGAATGCAATTGAAAGAACGTTGACATTTGCATTACTTTAAAAAAAATGTTCGGATAAATGTCAGCCACTTTTCAGCTTTTAACCTAACATATACATCAGCAGTTGTATTAGTAAAGAATCTAAATCATAAATTTAATTTCATTACAGAAATAACAACGGAGTTTATAGAGAGATAATAGTTAATGTACATGACATTTTTATGACGTCAGCTGTCACGGGGGCAATTTTCACAAGCAAGTGGTTTCTCAACACTGCCACAGAATCCTTTACTGCCTTGTTGGATAATGGGTCCAGCGCGCTCTTCTAGGCGCATTTCACAAACTATTCTAGAGTCTTGTGTGCGCTCTCAAAGCATACAGTAAAAAATGTTCCAGAACCTTTATGAATTCTGGAGACCAAACTCACCCCAATTTCCGCCATATTGGCTCTTGTACGGAATTTACAGAAATCAGCTTACAATTTACTATAAGTTCAGTAAGAACGTTGGAAACACACACTCCAACGTGAGCCAGTACAGTACAATAGTCACTGCAGTCTGAAGTGGATACCAGGTTCCTCAAAGGAAAAACCCAAAAGGTAACAAAACCATCAAAAGGCATTCTCCTTTCTGCAAAAGTCAAATTAAAACAAGCTAAGTTTCAGGTCTAAAATGTCTCTATGTTCCTTTCTCTCCTCGTACATTCTCAAACTTAACAAATGCTGCAATAAGTCATTGGCCTGATACACATATGTGGCATAAGAATATAGCATAATAAATTCACAAGCATAATATATAACATGATGAAAATTATGAACGTTGAGATAATAGGTCAGTTATATAAAGCATCTCTAATCTCATAAACAATAGTATTAAATAAAAATAATTATAACTGAAATATTATTCTAATACAGTGCACTATACACAATTTGCTATTACTGTTTGTTATAGTGGTGGTATTCCATCAGTATATGGTACACTATTAAAAATTATTATTTAGACTCACTGAATAACATATTGTGACACAGCAATGTTACCTGTCTCTATTTTAAGATTTAATTATTAGATTATATTGCTAATGTTAACTGACCCGACCTTGGGCATTGCATATGATGATATTTTTGAAATGACAGAGCTAAATAATAGCCTTAAGTGATGCTGATCTGTTGTGCTGTTAATGTAAACTGAACCACTTCTAGGCGGATGAGTAGTTTCTGCTGACTAATGGTTTAATACCCACTCATAACAAATCGGACCAATATGGATGGACTGAAAGTTACCTGGTTGAAAGAATAGGTTGTCCTCATCACTTTGATTTTCCTTTTAACATCAAGTCCGGGGGCGATCATTAACGTATGGTGAGTTAACTGACTGATAAAGAGTAATTACGTCCCTTTACTAATCACGTTACTTTTTATTTTAATAATTAAAAAGGTAAACCACACACACACACACACGCACACACATACACACACACACACACACACACACACACACACACAAAGACACACACACACACACACGTCAGAATTCCAAGTAAACTCCAAAACTTTTTTCTTTGAGTTTTTTTATTATTATTAAAAATGAAAAATAAAACAAAACGTACGTTCCGGAATGTTTCTACTGGCATAACTTCTGTCAGAGCAAGCCGTGTGTCTTGCTGCACCTGTTTACTCCCGTACAAACTAACTCCCAGAAAGTTTGTTTAGGAAGACCTTTACCGATTTTCTGTTCTCTGCTTCTTCTGACGGCACTCGCTAGGGCCGCCATCTTACTCTCGTGGCCAAATTTAGTGCCTGACGTCACAAAAGGTTGCGGTGGAAAAGCAAAGTTCTTGACGCTAGCTGGAGTGCCTAAGGCCCGGGCGACTGCTCTAAGATAAAACTTACCCCTGGCTGAAAGAAATATGGGCGTTTACTTATTCTTGTGTATCGCGCATTCTTAAAGGTTACGCCATTCTTATTTAGCACCTTGCTCTTTGGAGACTGCCGGGCTTGCTCTAGTCTGGGTTGTTTTGGTACAGGTTGATCGAACCAACAAGATTAAGCAATGATTATATTATTCTTAGTCACTTAGATAGATGAGCAAGCAAGCAATAGATGAATGGATGGATTGATACCCGGTGAAATGAACATAGATGCATATGAGCGGTTGAATGGTCGGACGATCGAAGAGATGGATGGATAAATGAACACGCGGGGGGACGAATTTAAGATTTTAGGATTTGAGTAGATAAGAGTACTAACTAGATACCCTTGGGTGGATATGAAAAATCAATCATGCGCACCAAATCCGCCAAAACCCTGACCCCTGTCGATGCGTTCAACAATATCTTTCATCTACCCGACCTTGCAAGTCACCCTGAGGCATCAACCCCACGTTTCCCTCTCAACTCACCTCCGTGCACGCGAATGTCTCTCACCTGATAAAACCGCTTCTGATCTTTGAAGGCCTCCGTGAAGAGGTAGCGGCTGGTAATGAGCACGCTGATCATCGTTGGCATGGTAACCAGGAGCATGACGGTCATGAAGTACGCGCGCTGGTAGTGGCTGTCGATGATGCAGATGAACGCCTGCTTATAGTAAAACGCCTTCTGGATGGAAAACAATGGCGGACAGCAGAAGGACAGGGCGACGACCCAGGTCAGGACCATCCAGCACAGGGAGCGATTGAAGGACATCATCGTGCCGTAGCGGTCAGGCTTGCGCACGGCCACGTAGTGGTCGACTATCAGGTACGCCATGGAAATCATGGACACCTGGGGAGGAAAAGAAGGGGGAAGATGAATACGCGGAGGGTTTGGACTCTTTGCAATGGCGCTCGAGTTTAAATCCTTAGTAGTTCACGTGACAGTATACAGTTCAGTACTTATAAGAACAATAGAATTCAGACAAATCTAGATTTAGTCTGCTAGGAAATCTGAAGGCATTCAAAAACTCCCGATACTTCATTACAAATGATATTCAGACAAACAGATACTTCATTACAAATGATATTCAGACAAGCCGATACTTCATTACAAATGATATTCAGACAAACAGATACTTCATTACAAATGATATTCAGACAAGCCGATACTCATTACGCAAACGTGAATTTAGTCCCAGATGAGCAGTAGACAAATTTCCAAATTGATTGTAGCGTGCAATATCGGAGAGAGTAGGCTAGCAATGGGAGTTAAATACACATCTACTCAGACGCACAAAAAGTCCCAAGCGGCTTTCGCTGCTGATATGATAGAATTTGGCGTATTTTCCAGCAGTGGAACTCTTTTACATAATGTCTCCACGGATTTCCTGAATGCCATTCAACTGCCAAAACTAGTTCTTTTTCATGTCCATAGTAAGCTATTTAACGGAGTCCCTTAAAGGAACTTAGACAAGGGATTATAGAATGGAAACAAATTTAAAGTGAGGGCGTGTGGGAGAAAAAGTTTAGCGGTTGCTTAGTAACCATCCCTCGTTGTTTGCAGAATGGAAACAGTTATTATGCCGAAGTTTTGTGGTCTTGCAAAATCTTCAACACGTTTGCAGACGTGTGTTCAACGACGTTACTAAGCGGTTGTACGAAGCCTGCACAAATACTTGAATGAAGAATCTTTCTGCATTGATCCGCTGGAGGTTCAAATATCAGCTGTTATTTATCAGCTCGAGACAAATATCATGGTGTTAGTTATCCGCTGGAGATAAAATATCAGATTTTGGCTGCGTGGTGTTAGTTATCCGCTGGAGACACAATATTAGTTGCATTCAAGTTACAAACAGGCCTCAGACGTCAAATTACACTACAAACAGACTATAACATTCAAAATAAAATATAAAACATTTAATGACTACTGAGAGAGAGAGAGAGAGAGAGAGAGAGAGAGAGAGAGAGAGAGAGAGAGAGAAAGATAGATAGATAGATAGATAGATAGATGGATGGATGGATGGATGGGCTTAGGTGGATGGATGGATGGATAGACGAAAAAGTCTCCTTACCAAAATAAAAAGCGCAGTGAGGTAGGCTTCAACACAACAAAACATGTCAGAGTTGAAAATCCACTTCCCGTACATCGTATTGAAAATGCAAAATGGCGTCACAAACAGGCCCAGAAACAGGTCCGCAACAGTGACGGAGTAAATGTAGCAGCGATTGAAGTTGTTGAAGGCTGATGTCCAAGACGCCACGACCAAAATCAAGGCGTTCCCAATGACACAGAAAGTCGTGGTGAAGATGGTGACGAAGGTTTGAAAAGTGAAGCGCACGTCATCATACTCCACGGGTGTCCCAACCTGATTAGCTGCAGGATCCCACAAAGGGAGATCAATCTTGATAATACTGCCCTGGGCGCCGGAAACGGAAGGGGTGGTCATATTTCCGGTATCTATATATTTTATTCAAGCTAGGTCAGCGCCTTTTTCATTTATGAAACGCTTCAGAAAATAAGGTTGACAAGTTCTTGGTATTATGGGTTAGTAATGGCTGTGGTTCACACAGAACTCTGCAACGTTGCTAAGCTTTTATTAAAGACTTGCATGGGGAAAGTCGGATGACAATTAAACCTTTCGTCTGTCGATGTTCAGAGGTTGCAAGCTGAAACTAATAAAGTGATACCTCTGCAATATAAAATAAACAAAAGAGTAAGTAAATTGTAAATTTAAAACATAAAGAGAATTATTTCACTTAAATTCAACACTTTATGATCTGGCTCACGTATACAAACTTTTCTCATTGACTTATTTCAAAATGGAAGAGTACCAACAGTTTCTATTTGAATTTGAAATTCTTTCGACTAAGCCTGCATGTTTTTATAATTTGCCCAATATTTTTTTTTAATTTTTGAAATTTTAAAAATAAATTAAGTTTTCTAACTATGATGATTGCATTGTAGGCCTTATGTTTATGAGCAGTTTTTAAAAAAATGTTTCTAACTTACTTCTTAATGCATTCAATTGCAATCTTTTAAAATGATTTTGAAGGTCTATGTACACTGAAGGCATGATGGTTACTTTGCTAAACAATGCATGGACACTCTGGTGGTAAACAAAACTAATGACAAATGGACACACGTGCAGTTAGCTTAACCTTACGAAAACTCAGTTCAGAGTTCAGTGACCTTGCATGTTTAAAATGAGGTCGGATGGTCAGAGTGCTTCACAAGAAGACTGAAAATATTGCCAGGACGAGAGCCGTACATATTTAATGCCAGGATGAGGGCCGTGCATATTTCATGCCAGGACGAGGGCCATGCATATTTCATGCCAGGACGAGGGCTGTGCATATTTCATGCCAGGACAAGGGCCGTGCATATTTCATGCCAGGACGAGGGCCGTGCATATTTCATGCCAGGATGAGGGCCGTGCATATTTCATGCCAGGATGAGAAGAACTGTGTGAACAGTTTTAAAATAGTGACCACCCAGTGAAACATGGGTAGGTTCGTGCAGTCAGTATCACTTATCATGTCAGCGCGCACTTAAACTGCAACATGTGAACCGTGTAATCTAATTGCACATGACTGTAACTCAAACAAATTTAGAATGGGAACAGTTTGTTGCTGAGCGTTTTCGTTGGTTACGAAACTTTCGCACAAAACTTTGCATGCAGTGAGGGACTAAAGCTAGGTTTGCACTATCGCACATCTCTCGTAGTGTATTAATGACTAAAGTGAGGTTGACAGTAGCCACTTAATGGAACTAATGTGAAGTCATCAATTTAGTATCTAAAGAAACTACATTAATTACTCTTTAAATACAACTCTTTCCTAATCTATAATTTACAAGATAAGGTGCAAAATAAAAATAAGTACATGTGTGTATCATGTAAAACCATTCTCACATGAATTAATTCTAAATACAGAAAGAAAATAATATAAACTAGCATATAGAAATACATAAATACAAACTATAAACTATTTCCTATCTAAATATAAAAACAGTGTACAATGATAAAAGCAAGCATTCCAACACAGCATAGTCACAGCATAACATGAATTTCGTGTGCAGCTTACAAAACCAGTAATTGTGCTGACCTAATTTGCTGACCAGGTTTAGGCCTACAGGTGAAACAGCACAAAACACTGTACACAGCACTAACTTTCCACAAGAGTAAACTAAAATATGGGCAACAGATGGTTAAAAAAAGAGGTGAATAGGCACGCTAGAGCCAAATTTAGACTGCCCTTCAAGCCCACATGAGTATCTCCTATAGTGAAGCTATTTCCAATAATATATTTCCCCAGACTGAATACTTATGAGTCTGTGGGTCTTGTGGGATTTCCTGGATTTTATAAATCAGTGATTTTGCCAACAAAGGTCAATATCATGGTTTCTCTAGCCAATTATCAAAACTAATCTTTCTTTTCATTCCACAGCTTGTTTATATAGCTATTGTTTATATACTGTTTGTATTAGTAATAATTAATCAAGTTTTTTGAGCAAGAGTGAGAGACAGAGAGAATTTTTCAGCATTTTCTTGTCTTTCCAAAATGTCTGAATGAGTGCAAGTGATGCCATTTCATTGCACAAATAAAAGCGAGTTATATAAGAAGAGACATATTATTTTCTCTTCAGGCTGGCACTTTGTATGGTGGAGAAAAGGGTTGCTCATTTGCTACCATTACACATTTCATTGGTATTGGAGAAAAGGGCTGCTCAATTGCTACCATTACACATTTCATTGGTATTTCTTTTTCTTTTCCTCACTTTCTTTATTAAATTCTTTTAAAATTATAATTCCTGACTCTCCATATATTGTCCTGTTATGTCATGTGTGTATTTGTTATAGGGACTGTATTCACCAAGGGAATCTGGAGTCTTAGAACTTATATAATCATTAGTTATTTAGCTAGGGTTAGGACAAGTGTGGCGCTACCATTTTTCGTCTGTCCTGTGTCTTCATTTCTTAAGTATGTGCGCATGTGGCTGAGAAATGGGGGTAAGTTTCCAGTATGCAACAAGGGAGTAATTAATCAACACTGTATTTCTTTCACCTTTCTCTCCTCATGCATTCACATGTAACGAAACGCCACAATGATGGTGGTGGTGGTGGTGGTTACATGTGGGGTTTATATATGACTCTTAGAGTATTAATTTTTATGACTGTTGTTTTATAATATTTAATATTGATACTATCAACAGCCCAGGATCTAGTCTACTCCTCCAATCACTATATTAATATATGCTGCAGTAACTTAACGGGACAATTATTCATCTTAATGTAATGAAAAGCAAACTAGTTATTGTTGCCTTTAGAACAGGTGAATATTCCTTCTCCTCTTAATTAATTAACACTCATTTACCCAATTTGCAACTCTCCCCCCAGCCAATCCCAATTAACGGTTTTCAAAAGAATTAATTAAAATATGGAGAAAGATATAAACTATTTAATAATGAGAATAAATAAAAATAACATTTACAAATTACAATGAAATAAAGAGAAGCGAACATGCGTTATATTCTCCTTTTACCAGGTTACACATTTTGTTCGGACAGATTGTCTATTAATTCATAATTAGGCCTGAAAGCTTGGCTTAACTCTCAATTCAAGATGGCGGTGGCAGACGAGTTAACAAATGTGAACCACATGGCGTCTAGCTCTCAGTTCGATCCATGACTGGCGGCGATTATAATTTGCCTGCAGTGTGTCCATGAAGCCTCGATTTTCCCACACTGGTGCAAACGATTACCCTGGAGGGTCTTGTCTTCTCGTTTCAATTAACTGAATTATGTCCCTTGGTAGATCCTAGTCCGAGGCTCAGCTAGACAAAGTATGACTTTCTCTTTTATAGTCTAACGTCTTCACATTTCTAATAATTATATGCAGTGGCAATAGTGAGAATTTATCACGCTGTTCCTTACAATATTACTATCCATAAATCAATAATAACTTCAGTACAATTTCCATAACAATGTTGCATTAAATCAGTTATAACATCAGTAAGATTTCCATAGCAATGATGCCATAAATCAGTAATAACTTCAGTAAGATTTCCATAGCAATGTTGCATTAAATCAGTAATACATTTTCCACATCATTGTTGCATTAAATCAGTAATGATTTCCATAGCATTGATGTATTACATCAATAAACATTAGCATACTAGCCAACTGAACTATTACAGAATTCTCCATACTTTTAAGAGTTATAATTCCAACCATTTGTCATACAAAAACAACAAATATGTCAACATTTCCATAAAGATAAAAAAAGCAGTTTATCATTATAAACTCATAGTAAATTCACTAACAAAAGGCATCATAGTAAATTCACTAACAAATTGCATCATAATAAATTCACCTAAATAATTTCATCATAATAAATTCACTAACAAAATGAATCATAGTAAATGCACATACCAATTGCACGCTAATGGCACATGCAAATTGCACGCTAATGGCACATGCAAATTACACGCTAATGGCACATGCAAATTACACGCTAATGGCACATACCAATTGCACGCTAGTGGCACATGCAAAGTGCACGCTAATGGCACATACCAATTGCACGCTAGTGGCACATGCAAAGTGCACGCTAATGGCACATGCAAAGTGCACGCTAATGGCACATACAAATTGCACGCTAATGGCACATACAAATTGCACGCTAATGGCATACAATGTGTGTCAAAGCAGAGATCTTGGAACTACTCTAAGCACAGAAGAAAAATAAAGTCAAAACGCAAGATGAGTTTTCTTGCAAAATGGCAGCATAAACAATAAATAAATGTATAAAGCAAACACAATTAAAAAATTATTTCAACTGTACATTTCAATAAATAATGACACAGAAAATACAGATCTGTTCTTGCAAAATTATATGCAAAACAACATTACTGCATCTGACTAACCAATGTATGTTCAGTTTGGAAAGTACATTTTCTAAGACTAAACTTCACTTATTACTTTATTTCTCTAGAAATGTGTTTGATAATTGCAAATACCGACAAAAAACATAAATGAACACTCCCTTTCCTGTATAATTATAACACATGAGTTGGTTTTATTTATTGTACGAAAAATATTTAAATAGTACTTTTATTAATCGCAGAAAAGCAGGGTGGATCTTTAAGCACATGAAACATTTTAGATGATACGGGGTTGTTGATCTTTAAGCACATGAAGGATTTTAAATGTTGATGGTGAGACGAAGAAGAACATGGATATTTTGTGGGTTTTCGTTTTATCTATCAATAAAAACAAACGACAATTTCTACCGAGCTGACTTTGCAGTAAATCAATAGTCTTAGCAAGGGGATTATCAAAATGAAGAGTTTATAAAAGTATCAACGCACAGTTAATTTAGTTTAACATATTCTCGTGATTTTCTTGTTAAAATAATAACACTGATTCTAATTCTTTTATATTGGACTCATAACTAGACATGAGGCTGCCAAGTTGAAATCTCAGTCCTTCAAGAGTAACACTGTGCCTGTCAAAATCACTTTTAAGTGGTCAAGTGTGTGTGTGCGTGTGTGCGTTCGTGCGTGTGTGTGTGCATGTTCATGTCGAAAGAGAGAGAGAGAGCTAACCAAGCATGAAGTGCTTCACTGAACCATTCAAGTATACGTCATCCTGATCGGATGAAGCCACATAGCAGAGAGTAATTGAAGTGAACATGTTATTGACTCTTCGCCATGTTTCAACTACTCAAATGTACAATGCTCGTTCCAGCTCTGGGTTTATTTGTTAACGTTATGAGCAAGAACTGAATTGCTAGCATGGCACTGCCACTGACGTGAAAATTCCAACTTCCCTTAGTATCAAGCTGCCAGGATTAAAGTGGTGTGACACATGCACACAGACCCACGGGAACCTGTCTCACACAACACACACACACACACACACACACACACAAAGGCATAAGGCAGACTCGAGCACGCACGCAAGCACGCACGCAAGCACACACAAACACACACAAATACACACACACACGCACACACATGCTGAAAGCGCGCTACACAGTTTGCACTTACTTGGAGCAGCAACACTATCTCACACCTTGACTGGATTATACTTAATGGGAAAGACTTCTCATTATCAGCGCATTTGTGTACTTCGCAGTTTGTTATGTTTCATTCTAGACTGTCATGTTTATATACGTCCATTGACTGTCATGTTTATATACATCCATTGACTGTCGTGTTTATATACGTCCATTGACTGTCATGTTTATATACGTCCATTGACTGTCATGTTTATTTATATACGTCCATTGGCGTTTTGTTGTTGTTGTTGTTAAGTTTATGTACGTTCTTTTACTGTTATGTTCATGTACGTTTTCGGGTGTCATTTATGTACGTACTTTGGCTGTCATGTCTATGTACCTAGTTTGGCTGTCATGTTTATATATCTTCTTTGGCTCTCATATGTTTTTGTACTCACTTTGGCTCTCATATTTGTATATTTATATACTTTGGCCATATTGTTTATATATGTACTTTGGCTGTCATGTTTATATACCTACCTTGGCTGTCATTTTTATATACCTACTTTGGCTGTCATGTTTATCTACATACTTTGCTTGTCTCATACTTTGACTGTCATATATATACTTTGGCCATCCTGTTTATATATGTATTTGACTGTCATGTTTATGTATGTCCTTTGGCTGTCAAGTTTATATACATCATTTGGCTGTCAAGTTTATGTACTGCACTTTGGTTGTCTTGTTTACATCGTACTTTGGCTGTCATGTTTATATACATATTTTGTTGTCATATTTATTTTTGCTATCATGAAATCAATGAATATGGGAAGTGGATATAAATTAGAATTTTTTTTTTAAATATCCATTTCAGTCAGTTATGTGGTGCACACTACCATTCAATCTTAATGCAATGGCAAACAGTTTTGTTTAATATATTTTACTTTCTATGATTAAAATAGGAATATGCTTCTCATCGATTTGAAGGTGTGATTATATTTTTATTTAATTTATAATTTCAAAACTCACGTTTGGTGCATGAATTATATTATCTTTTAATCAATATAGGGTGTTTTGAGGTTTCCACTACAATACAAATAGTTAATTTAATCATGTTGAGTGGTTTGCTGCGTAACTGGCTAAAAGTTTACTGACCCACTCCTGCCTACTTGAAAATACATGCTTTGAGCACCTTGGTCTCAACCACCCGTTACAAGAAATGTCAGAAAGATTTATATAGATATCTATTCTGTCATCTTCTCCAACATTGCCCTTGGGTCACGAGTTCCATTAATTTGTCTACTTCACCCATTACTAGCATTCCTCTTAAAGAAGTGGTTGTTGATTCCTACATTAACACCTTCTGTGCTAAGGAGTTTTAAAAAATATTCTAAAGGAAGCATTGTTGATTCCTACATTAACCCTTTTGTACTAAAGAGTTAAAAATATTCCTAAAGAAGTTATTGTCGATTCCTACATTAACCCTATTTCGACTTTCCTTATATTTATCCTTCATTAATTAACTTTTCATTCCTAAATTTTCATTTTTTTCTTCTTTCTTTTATTTAATCTATCAACTTCTGTTCTTGTTCCCTCCCTTAATCTTCTGTCGTCATTACCTCCACCTCCCCTTCTTCTTATTATCGCCCGTGGTCATTATTCTACATTCTCTTCTTATTATCGCCCCTGGTCATTATCTCCATCTTCCCTTTTTGTTATTATCGCCCCTGGTCATTATCTCCACCTTATCTTCTTATTATTGCCCCTCATCCTTATTGCCATCTTCCCTTGTTATCATTATCGCCCCTCATCATTATCTCCAACTGCCCTTCTTATTATTTCCCCTCGCCATTCATCCCATATTACTTTCTTCCCTCTCTTATTCTTCTCACCTTCTTTCGTCCTTGTTTGCTCCTGAATTTATTCTTTCCATTTTATCTTACTCTTCCTACTTTCAATTATTTTCCACATCTTCCTATTCTTGTCACCTCCCGTCGTTCTTCTCCACCATCTTTAGCATATTCTTAATGGACTTTTGACAAGCCTGACAGCTTTAGCGTATTTTTTATGGACTTTTGACAAGCCTGACAGCTTTAGCGTATTTTTTATGGACTTTTGACAAGCCTGACAGCTTTAGCGTATTTTTTATGGACTTTTGACAAGCCCGACAGCTTTAGCGTATTTTTTATGGACTTTTGACAAGCCCGACAGCTTTAGCGTATCCTTTATGGACTTTTAAATAACAATATTAAGTGGCTTTCGCCTTTCTGGCTTCCTGATCTTATAGCTCACTGGAAATCTAGAATTAATTTCAGTCTTCCGCATTCCCTATCTACTGACTGTTAGTTTTGCGTCCATAATACTTTGGCAGGTCGGACGCTTAGCAGACTATGATCCGTGTTAACGCAGGTCAGATTCGTTCAGGTGAATAAGGTCAGATTCGTTCAGGTGAATAAGGTCAGATTCGTTCAGGTGAATAAGGTCAGATTCGTTCAGGTGAATAATTAGGGCACGCCGGGTCGAGCTCTCCTGCCTATTTCAGCAGGGAAGGAATTAGCAGTGACATCAACATCTCAGCTTCCAGCCCGTTTTCCCCTCCACCTCCCTTTCCGGCTTCACTCAAAATTCTTCTAATTCCTCAGTTCTAAACGCCTCGAGAGTGGAGAAATTTGTGTGCACTGATGGCTGCCCTCTTTTAGCCAGGGTTGCCGCGTAATACTTTTAGTTCCAGAGGGTGCCAATGTAATAACTGGAGCCGAGCAAGTCGCTCGTTCTGCGATGCAGTTCTGGAAATAATCATTGGTTGTAACTCTGGGCGTCAGACACCGACATAGTGCCTGAGTACTATCAAGAGTGTCTGAGAGCGAGGAAAGCACGGTGCAGACTGGGTGAAACTCATTCTCTCTCTCTCTCTCCTCTCTCTCTCTGAAATACTCCTGTCAGAGAAAATCGGTAATGTTGAATTCTTCATTCGAGCCCCGGTACTTCAGGTTACAAATGTATGTGAACCATTAGGCCAGGTTCAGTCGCTCCGTGGGGAAGGTGGGGGTGCAATATACTTTTCCTTTTTCTTTTTTTCCTTTGTAGTACGAGCATTTATTTCTACCAAAGAGGAAATGAGTCTTTACTGAGATACGTCAACTTCCGAAATTCCAAATCGGGCCGACGATTGGGTTTCACCGGAACTGCTGACATTTTATTCAGCACCCACCTCCATCCCTCACCCCGCCTCCACATCAAGCCTTCTCGGTCCTCTTCATCCGCAACACTCACCCCCACCCACCCGCGCTTTCATCCCTAAAAGTACATCATGAAAGAAATATTTGCAAAAGTACCGTTACGCTAGTTCCACTTTTATCTTTTGGATGGTTGAGCACGCATCGAAATTGTAAAAACCCTTACGAAAAATTCTGTTGTTGATGTGTTATTCCTTAGAAAAAAACTTTTAAAATAGTTTGATTAGCATGTGTCCTTTGGAGGTGGGGGGGGGGACAGGGTGTGTGAGGACGGTGTTACTAAGCAATCTTTATTCTGTCAGTAGAAAGCACTGCCCAAAGTCACTTTTGTACTACAATAACTAAAGAACATAAAACAAACCAGAGCAGAATAATGCTATTTAATCCTGCATTTTTAATCTTTGCCTTTAAATTTTTGTTGGGGCTGGTGGTGGACATGGGTACATTTTAGCCATTACAAACTCTGACACTTGTATACATTCTTCTTCGGTATGGATTATTCTTGCTTCAAATGACGTCATTTGAGATACTCTGTCTCCATTCAACCCGATTACTTTAATATTAACCTCAGCGTCCTATTAAAAAGGTATCTTTTTTCTTACAGAATGTGAACTAATATGACCTAATTTCACTCTAGGCCTTTGCTTCTCAAACTTTTTTTCTTTCGCGACACACTTGAAAAAGACGTTCACAAAAGTGACACACCTACATCGGTCTACCAGACTCTACAAAAAAATGTAGTCATTTTTAATATTGTAGTAATATTAGATACTGACAGCGCGACGTCATTGTAGCAATACAAGATCCTGACGGCGTGACGTCATTGTATCAATATAAGACATAGTGTGACGTCATTGTATCAATATAAGACAGCGACTGTGGACGTCATCATAGCAATACAAGACACTGTCTGCGTGACGTCATCATAGCAATACAAGACACTGACTGCGTGACGTCATCATAGCAATACAAGACACTGACACGCGCGTAAAAGGAAGAAAGAGTGGGGAGCCAAATGTGTGAAATTGGCGGGCTTTCGAAAGGAATGAACTTGCCGGAAAAGAAATCCACCATCCTTCGCTACTAAACCAAGTAAGCTGAACAACAAAACACAGAAATAAAGAGGAAGACACGAAGAACACAGTAAATAAAACACCTGAAGTCGAAGACGTACTTTAACAAATTCTACACACGAGACTTGTGGTGAATTAACTATGTAAACTCTTTAGCTTTGGAGGAAGGATCGTTCCATAATCAATATTTTCTGTCCAAAGGAGAAAAAATAAATGGAGCACGATACAGTTTTAAGCAGCATATGTGGGCATGCGCCATATTTCTGAACATTTTACAGGTTTTGCACAAATTATAGTCGAGTCGCACTACACATTTTGGGATTTTTCTTGCATATTTGCTAGTATGTTTTGTAAATATTTATTTTACCGACCTTGTTCTCTCCATACCATATCTGAAGCCGCGCACTCTCAAGAAAGACAAAGAACCATCACTCAGTCTTCCATAAAAGCGCTGATTGCATGGGGCTCTGCCAGGGATTTTATTGTTGTCGCTTTATATTCGAAGTTTAGTCTTATGACTTATATTATATTAACGGGTCGGCTTGTCAATTACGATTGAAGATGGCTATTCAGGCACGTGCTCTTTACTAGCACGAAGCTTTTTCTCTGGATGACGTAAAGTAGTATTTGGAGGGTGTACGCATTATTACGGTCCGAGTAAAAGCTGCCCTTGCTGGCTCATCACTGATCCCAATCCGGTACAGATCCGAAAGACGAAGTGGGTTCTGTACCTTGTTATTGCTCCGCGCCGATTCACTCAGTGAGTCTTGGCATTAAAGCTTCCTAGGCGGGAAGGGGCTGGAATAGTGATGTGGGAATGATTGGCTGTATCTTCTAGAAATGATGAGAAAAATAGCTGGCTACATACCAGTATTGAACAGACATAATGGTTTTCGGCTTCTGAGCAGGAAGTGAGGAATGGTTGATTGTGGATATCGAACAAGCAATGAGAAGATAACTAGTTGCATTTGTTCGACAAAAAAATATACAAGGAATCAATGACCACATAAACATCAATCATCAGGCAAAGAGTCAAGCAAATGTTTGGCTGTGTTTTGAAGATAAGAAGAAGGATAGAGTGTAGGAGCTGGGAGGGTGCGGATAAGCGGTCGCATTTATCATGCTAACACTGAGAGAATCTGTCATTTTGAAACGCAATTACACATTACCTAAACAGTGAGAAACTGTACTTAGCAGACAGGTCATAAAGAAGCTAGAACGGGTATTTATCAGACAAAAAATGAGGGAATCAGTGAGGAGATTTATCAGACAAGAGGGAAATGGTGAAAGTATTTTCCAGACAAGAAGTGATGACATCAGTGACAGTATTCATCTGATAAGTAACTGAATCAATCTCTGTATTTATCACATTTGGAATGAGAGAATCGTTAATTTTGAAACGAGCAATTAGTGGCAGTTGCCTCTATGCATCGTCCACGAAATACAGAAACCAGTAACTCACTTATCAGACATGCTTCATCCTCCTAATTCTTCTATTTCTTACCTCTTATACCTCTTACCTCTTCTACCTCCTACCTCTTCTACCTCTTACCTCTTATACCTCTTCCTACAAACTCAGCAAAAATCGGAAGAGACCACCAAACGAACAAACGAACAAACAGTCATTCGTGCTTTATTCATGCACTACATTCTTACAAGCGATCTTACACAACAAGGGCCTCGACACACGAAGATGAAATTAACTCCCTTTATATATTTTTCTTTCGTGTTTTGTAAATGGCCCCAATTTGCTTTCAGCGTCTCTCCTGATACCTGGAGAGTTTCCTGATGCAAATGAACTAAACTGTTGTGGGCGCTCTGGTGAACATTCGATCCTTTTCCTGTTTCAATGCGGCACTGCTACTTATAGTGCCCCCCGTTCCCCCCCCCCTCCTACTTTCCGGCGTTTAGACTGCAGCAAATGACGTTCAACTCTCTGGCAGTTCAGTAAATATCTGCTTTCACAGCAAGTTTTAATTTCTTTCTTAAAAGAAGGAAAGCAAACGAATTTATACCAAAATTAATCAAACATAATAGCAACGAAATACGAGTTTTAAAAAAGCACCAATGGATGAACATAGAATATGTTAAGAATTTGCTAGACTCACTGTTTAAAGGTGCTCTCCCTTTCCCTCCCTCCCTCCCTTTCTCCTCTCTCTCTCTCTCTCTCTCTCTCTCTCTCTCTCTCTCTCTCTCTCTCTCTCTCTCTCTCTCATAATGCCATTGATCGTCAAAAATTTCTTAAATCGGATGAGTCGGGGAAGAAGAACAAAACTGATGGAAACGATCGGAAATCAGCAATGACCACTAAGCGTCAATTTAAGAAATAGCGATTTTTAAAACGGAACTAAATCAGAAACTGTCATACGTATACACAAATAATATATGCAGACACAAACACATACAAATAGTTTAAGCTTACACAACACACATTTACACACGAACGCACAGGTACACTTCGAACACGCATACACACACCCACATCACACATACAAATACACACTTCCGCTCACACTCATACACATATTTTACAATCACATTCTGTCAGACATTACACATACATACGCACATATTAACACGCTCAAATACACACTCTCGCACTCATGAACGCATACTCGCAGGCACATGCTCACATACAAACTTTTACAATCACATTCTTTCAGACATTACGCACAGACATACACACACAGAGACACGCACATGCACATACATACACACACTGGCATCACATGCACATACAAACACAGAGAGATTTGAGAATGTCTGAACATTTTAGAAATTCGAGAGAAGCAAACTGAAGCAATGAAGAAACTATACTTTTCGAAAACTATTAAGAAACTCTACATCTTCATTACAGCCTACTTACTTTTGATGGCAAACTGGTTGACTGGGTAAGACAGCGATCGTTCTTAGCACGTTACAATCGTGACATTCCCTGCGCACGTTCTGAGCATACCACGGCAGTAGGTCTGCGATTATTGATTTTTTTGGACAGCCGTTAGGAGCTAGGCGAACCAAAGGCGTGTTCTACAAGTGTTCCCCCACTCGCCAAATTAAAATTAAAAATACAACCGTCATGTACCTGCTAAAAAAATGCGCGAAAGTGGCTTCGGCTTCCAAGGAGTCTTTGAATTTTCTTTGGTGCATTAAATCGGTTAATTTTCAGTAAGATAGGCAATCTTTCAACAGTTGTCGTTCTTTAGAAGGTTTGACGGAACATGACTTAGGAGGAGACAGCATTACGTCACTTTATTTTACAAACCAGTAAGAATTTATCTCCTCAGAAAAGAAGTTTGACAAGTTATCTCCCCTTGAGTCAAATTCACTGAACGGAATTTTTGCAATCAGCTGTGGAGCTTTTCCTTTTGGAGTTGATGTCTCGCCAGACACAAAATCATCGGTAACACAGTACTCCAGGGAAGAAATGGAGAGACCTGGAATCGGTTTATTTCGAATTTTGAATGCTGAAATAAAAAATCCACTGGGAGTATCAAGTAACTTTCTACCCCCCACCCACCCATCCCCATTCCTTTCCAAAGAAAAATATTTGCCTTCAAATTATTCTTGAATGCATGTGAGAATTTTAAAGTTACTGCTAATTATTTTTTTATCTTTCTTTTTGTTGTATCATATATGGAGCGTTATAATTTGTGTTGATTAAAAACCTATATGTATGGAGCGTTGTAATTTGTGTTGATTAAAAACCTATCTGTATGGAGCGTTGTAATTTGTGTTGATTAAAAACCTATCTGTATGGAGCGTTGTAATTTGTGTTGATTAAATATTTACCTTTACTGAACAACCTTTAATAAATATGTGTGTCATCAGTGTTTGCTGATTTCGCGACTATATAGCATTCTCAAGGGTGCTGTAGTGGTGCCTGTTAGATCTTGAAATGTGGATGCGAAAGGATGAACTCAGATATTAATTTTTCTTGAATTGCCAAACATGGTTTGTGTTCTATCACTACACCCGTTTCCAGAAACATTGGCACCATCAATAATTACTAGCGACAACTGGACAGTTTACTTCATGTCGGAATCTCTCTCTCTCTCTCTCTCTCTCTCTCTCTCTCTCTCTCTCTCTCTCTTTCATATTTAGTATATATTTAGGGCCGTCTTAACATCATTATTAGCGCGAAAGCGGCGGAAGCCGGAAGCGCCCCCTACATGACCAACCAACCATCATTACACGCCCACGAGAAAAGCACTGGGGCCCCTACCTACGCAAGCACTCACAGGGATAAAATGTTTAATGATCGATAAAACGCTTCTATGCTCGTGAGGCCCTGGCAACTTTCTAGCGTACCCATGCGTTAAGACGGCACTGTATATGTGTGCGTATGTATATAGTCCTTCTCTCTCTCTCTCTCTCTCTCTCTCTCTCTCTCTCTCTCTCTCTCTCTCTCTCTCTCTCTCTCTCTCCATACATATCTATCTATCTATAATATATATATATATATATATCTCCCTCTTTCTATTCTTTTTCTGTCTCTTTCTATATATATATCCTTCGTTCTATCTCTGTCTCTATTTGTCTCTGTCTCTCTCTGTGTCAGTCTTTCTCATTGTAACTGGTTCTTTGCGTCAAGATGCGTTGTTAAAAAAAGGAGGAATGCCAAGCTTTGTACGTGAACTTGGTCATTTGTGTATCTCGTAGAAAAACATCACATACCAATTGTACCAGCAAGCACCACTTCCTGTCAACGCTCCTTTTAGGCTGGCCGGTTTCTCTGCAGGAAACAACGCAGTGACTAGAATCCAGTTGTTGGGTGTGTGTGTGTGTAGTTTATTTGTATTCTCTCGCAGACTCCATCTGCGATAAATCATCATACGCACTGACGATACGACTTTTAGTTTATTTTGCTGTTGCTGTTGTTGTTGTTGCTGCTGCTGTTATTGATATTGCTGCTGTTTTGATACGGTTGTTGTTGGTGTTGGTGGTGGTGTTGCTGTTGTTGCTGTTGTTATTTCCGTTATTATTTCTGTTATTGCTGCCACTGCTTTTGTTGTTGTTTATGGTAAATTTCTGTTTGGTTCCTCTCACTCACTCACTGCTGATTTCATAAATGTTAAAAATTGAATGAAAGTGAATAGAACAAGATAGATAGTCAAAGATGTCAGACTTACATTTTAAACAAATTCAATGCATATTAATAATTATAAAGGCCAAAATAAAATTAATACACCTGGATATCTTAAGAGAGGAATAATGACAACAATTAAATTGATTGTTAAGTAAATTTTATTGTTTGTTTTTAAAAATAAATAAATTTTAGAGAATCTTGTCGATATGTTTTCTTTCTTGCGTTAATCTCTTAGCTATTCAAATCTGGACATCATTAATCTTTTAGCTATTCAAACTCTGGAAACCATTAATTTCTTAGTTATTCAAATCTGGACATCATTAATCTTTTAGCTATTCAAACTCTGGACACCATTAATTTCTTAGTTATTCAAATCTGGACATCATTAATCTTTTAGCTATTCAAACTCTGGACACCATTAATCTTTTAGCTATTCAAACTCTGGACACCATTAATCTTTTAGCTATTCAAACTCTGGACACCATTAATCTTTTAGCTATTCAAACTCTGGACACCATTCGAAAGACCAGAGCTTGGAAGGAGTAGAAAGAAATTTTCGTCAGAGATCACGTGACCTGTCATCCCTGTCTGGCAAGCGAAATGCAAGTAAAAGTCACAAATCCGGCACTTATTTTTGTTGTTGGTTGGCCAAGAACCCTGTGAAAGCAGCAATAAATATCTCTGTGTACTAAAGTGTTCTGTTTAATTGTGCGCCAGTGTCAAATCAGTACTTTGCAATACTATGCGCTGTATACTGTACTTTTGCGCTATGTGCTGTATACTGTAATGTTGTTCTGTATACTGTACTTTTGCGCTGTCTCTGTGCTATATACTATATGTTTGCGCTGTATGTAAACTGTATACTGTTCTTTTAGTGATTTAGTCTGTCTATTTACTAAACAGTGTACAGGACACACGAATTTCAATAACTATGGTCAATACCCAGACTTTGTAGCCACTTAGCTTCCCAAAATTAAAGTGGGTGGAGTTAAATATTTGCTGACAAGTCTATCCCTCACAAACTTCGTGATTCTTGGTCGACACAAGCGATTCTCGATAGGGCTCAGCTTTGAATAGTCGCAGCACAGAGGCTGGGACCAGTCAGCAATTTAGGTCAGTGACTGACAATGTTCAGTAACCGGGAGCAACGATGTAGTTGGTGGGATTGTCACTCAATTTTTTTTTAAACAGTCAATGGTTCCTAACAGCTTTGATCTGTAGGACATAACGTAATGAACCCAGTTTGCCATACACAATGTAGCACGCGGGCAGATCACTCTGGTAGACTTAAGCGTCCGGCGAACCGGAGCCGGAAGAAGGCTGGGTAATGACCAGTAGTAACTGTCAAATTCGACTTCCGTTGTTCGTATTCGGTTACCAATCGCAACGGCTACTTGCTACACTGTAATCTTTGCCAACTAGAGCCTTTGTGTCTGTATTGGAGAATGGATGAATGGATGGATGGATGGATAGTAGAGAGATGTCCGACAGACTCAGCAGTAGATCCTGATATTAAAATTGCTCTTTGTACTGAAGCAGAACATTTACCCCACAAAATAAACTTTACTGCAAGACAACGCGACTCTCTCAGACTTTCAAAATGCCTACTTGTCGGTCATGTCGGTCATGTCGGTCAAAAACGTCTCTTATAGTGCCAAGGGAGAAAAGGTCGATCGAAGCGACAGTCATGAATGATCAATAGTGACAATATTGCCGTGTGTGGTGTTGGATTTCAAATGCAATACCAAGTACAGATATAATGCATAAATAAGTATGAACATTAAAATGCAATACCAAGTACAGATATAATGCATAAATAAGTATGAACATTACAATGCAATACCAAGTACAGATATAATGCATAAATAAGTATGAACATTAAAATGCAATACCAAGTACAGATATAATGCATAAATAAGTATGAACATTACAATGCAATACCAAGTACAGATATAATGCATAAATAAGCATGAACATTAAAATGCAATACCAAGTACAGATATAATGCATAAATAAGTATGAACATTACAATGCAATACCAAGTACAGATATAATGCATAAATAAGTATGAACATTACAATGCAATACCAAGTACAGATATAATGCATAAATAAGTAAACATTAAAATGGATATGATGTGTTCAACGATAAAAATTCAAAAGCGAAAAAACACTTATAACATAAAGAATATATTAATAATAGATAGATAGATAGATAGATAGATAGATAGATAGATAGATGGATGGATGGATAGATAGATGGATGGATGGATAGATAGATAGATGGATGGATGGATGGATGGATAGATAGATAGAAAATGGATGAATAGATGGATAGATAGATAGATAGATAGATAGATAGATAGATAGATAGATAGATAGATAGATGGATGGATGGATAGATAGATAGAAAAATGGATAGATAGATAGATAGATAGATGGATAGATGGATGGATGGATAGATAGATAGATGGATGGATGGTGGATGGATGGATGGATGGATAGGTGGATAGATAGATAGATAGATAGATAGGCATATGTATAATATAATACTGAAACATTGTAACAAATAAAGCACGAGAATATTTATAATCATAAAACTGCAAGATCATATTTTTATGTAACTAAAATGGTAGCCATGCAAAATAAATACAGCAAAGAAATGTTTCGACAATTACAACCATATCAACAAGTACCTGAATAAGAAAATGAGAAATTTATAACAAACAAAAAATATCACAGTAACTGTCAAGAAAAAACGTGTTCAGCACGACAAAAGACTTCTGGAAAAAGTTTTTCCTAGACCTGTATCTTTCTTTCCTTCAAAAAATAGTTACTGGTGGTATAAGTTAGGGGTGGGTGGGTGGGACTGCTAGTGTGTTAGTTTTTGTTTTCATTTGCTGCCATTTCTCGGAAGTAGTCTAACCTATGTAGTACGCACGTGTTATCCTGTTCTAACGTGAACATTCGTACGTTAACACCCAACACACCGTCTACTCAACTTCTCTATAATCACACACATGCCGCTCAGCCAACGTTCAAGATGAAGATAACTCTACTCACGAATGTCAACATTGAGATCGAACACGGTTATCCATGGCAGCATATCCACATACAGGTTTTCACTGTTATCAAATTACCCCGAGAGGACCCAGCACAGAAGCGGTTAAGCAATAGTCTTTTACACATGTGATGCAGAAACAGTTATCGCTTAAGTCTGACTCAGTGACAGTAAGCAAAGGTTTGCTGCCTGTCTTTCTGCGACTGATGATTCCAGGCCGCCAAATGCGAGCCCTGCCGTTTTGTTCCGTGCTGCCGCTTCCCGTTAATAATGCACGCTCTTGCAACACGGAGCCGATGCAGCGTCTAAGCAGTAACTCCACGTCTACTGTCTCTTTTCTTTCATTGTTCTCTCTCTCTCTCTCTCTCTCTCTCTCTCTCTCTCTCTCCTTCTATCTCTCTGTACCATTCTCTTTCTCTCTCCCTCTCTACCATTCTCTTACTCTCTCCCTCTCTCTCTCTCTGTACCATTCTCTTTCTTTCTCCCTCCCTCTGTCTCTGTACCATTCTCTTTCTCTCTCCCTCTCTCTCTCTCTCTGTGTACCATTCTCTTTCTTTCTCTCTCCCTCTCTCTCTCTGTACCATTCTCTTTCTTTCTTCCTCTCTCTGTACCATTCTCATTCTCTCTCTCCCTCTCTCTGTACCATTCTCTCTCTCTCTGTACCATTCTTTTTCTTTCTCTCTCTCTCTCTGTACCATTCTCTTTCTCTCCCCCTCTCTCTCTCTCTCTCTGTACCATTCTCTTTCTTTCTCTCTTCCTCTCTCTCTCTCTCTGTACCATTCTCTTTCTCTCTCCCTCTCTATTTCTCTTATAGTCTTTCTTTCCATTTATTTTTTTCTTCTGATTCTCACTCTTTCTATCCTATCATTATTAGTATTATTATTAACTGTCTGTAGAATAGTGATGGCAAGTTGTCTTTTCTTTTTAAGTTATAAAATTGCTTCGTTTCTTGTTCGATCGATTCTTTCTTATCTCTCTCTTTCTGTTTCTGTCACTTTAAAAAAAAATCATTTTATTTCTCCTTCACACACAAGTTTCCGTTCATGCCTGGATCCTCTTTCTATTCTCTATAGGATATCCTAGTGCAGCTTTAAATTTTCATAACTTCACTTGTATCACTATTACAAACTTACAAAAAGATATCGCTTGAAAACTGAATTATTGAATTTTTTGTGCGATCTTGATAGAATGCAGTTACATGCAACAAAAGTCTGAAACAGATACATCGATACATCGTCCACATACAAAAGGAGTTTAACAGCCGACTGTCAAATATAATGGAGAGAGAGAGAGAGAGAGAGAGAGAGAGAGAGAGAGAGAGAGAGAGAGAGAGAGAGAGAGAGAGAGAGAGAGAGAGTTATCTCCCCATACATTTCTGAAATTTTATTTTTCACAATTAAAGAGTGGTGCCTAGCAAAAATACACTGGCTATCAGCAAGCAGAAGTAAGGTATTCTAGATAAATAATTATGCTTGACCTGAGTGTCTGTGTGTCTATGTGTGCCTATATGAGTGTCTATGTGTGTCTATATATGTATTACTTGTGTCTATATTTGTGTCTACGTGTGTTTTTATATATATTACTTATGTCTATATGTGTGTATATGTATCTATGCGTATGTGTTTAGGTGTGTCTATTTTGTATTTATTTGTATCTGTGTGTCTATGTATGTCTCGTGTGTGTGTGTGTGTGTGTGTGTGTGTGTGTGTGTGTGTGTGTGTGTGTGTGTGTGTATGTGTGGATGTTGTGGATAGAGAGATAGATGGATGGATGGACGAACGGATGGATGGATGGATGGATGGATATTGGAGAAAGAGGGAGAGAGACAAAACACGTGTATGCACTCAGTTTTTTCATACATACACAAGCAGACATTTAACTGAAATGGAGTGTGTTGATTTTTCTTTTCAATCTGGTATTTGTTTGATTGATTGATTGCTATTGTTTGCATTGTTGCGAATTACATTTATTGATTCTCATCACTTATGACGTCATTGATTCTATATCTGCGTTCTTAGATGTATTTACAGTGACTGGCTGGGTGTTGTGTATCGTGTGTGTGACTGGCTGGTATTCTGTATCATTTGTGTGACTGGTGGATGTTGTGTATCATTTGTGTGACTGGCTGATGGTGTGTACCATCTGTGTGACTGGCTGATGGTGTGTACCATTTGTGTGACTGGCTGATGGTGTGTACCATTTGTATGACTGGCTGGTGTTGTGCATTATTTATGTGACTGGTTAGTGTTATGCATCATATGTGTGACTTATCGGTGTTGTATATCATTTGTGTGACTGGCTGGTGTTGTGTATCATTTGTGTGACTGGCTGGTGTTGTGTATCATTTGTGTGACTGGCTGGTGTTGTGTATCATTTGTGTGACTGGTTGGTGTTGTGTATCATTTGTGTGACTGGTTGGTGTTGTGTATCATTTGTGTGACTGGTTGGTGTTGTGTATCATTTGTCTGATTGGCTGGTGTTGTGTATCATTTGTGTGACTGGTTGGTGTTACGTATCAATTTTGCGACTGATGTTGTGTATTACTTGTACGATTGGTTGGTGTTACGTATTATTTGTGTGATTGGTTGGTTTTATATATCATTTGTGTGACTGGTTGGTGATGTGTATCATTTGTCTGACTGGCTGGTGTTGTGTATCATTTGTGTGACTTGTCGGTTATGTATCATTTGTATGACTGGTTGGCTTCTGTTTTGTAGTACTGAAGTAAGCTGGTGTAAGTCTGTTCTGTGGGCGTATATCTGTTTTGTGGGTGTACGTCTGTTCTGTGGGCGTATATCTGTTTTGTGGGTGTAAGTCTGTTCTGTGGGCGTATATCTGTTTTGTGGGTGTAAGTCTGTTCTGTGGGCGTATATCTGTTTTGTGGGTGTAAGTCTGTTCTGTGGGCGTATATCTGGTCTGTAGTAGTAGTAGTTTGAGTGTGAAGTAGTAGTAGTAATTTAAATATGCAGATGCTAGAATACTTGCTGCAAAATACTGCTCTTTCTACTGGCCATTTCCCATCACTTGTAAAATATACATATATATAAATAACGCTCCTTTTGAAGAAACCAGCCCTGAATCCTAATCATCTAAAACAAAATCATCACTAAATATATCATTTAATTTAAATTTTGTCTCAACATCTGACCTAAATCACCAAAATAATTATTTTTAGAGATGTGACATTGTAATTAGTGATCAATTTTTCTTACCTTGAAATGGATAAACACCTTACCTTGAAATAGATATACACCTTACCTTGAAATAGATATACACCTTACCTTGAAATGAATACACAACTTACCTTGAAATAGATATACACCTTACCTTGAAATAGATACACACCTTACCTTGAAATGAATACACAACTTACCTTGAAATGAATACACACCTTACCTTGAAATAGATACACACCTTACCTTGAAATGAATACTCACCTTACCTTGAAATAGATACACACCTTGTGATCTGGAGTGCGACAGACTGAAAATTGGCACTAGGCTTGGGATGCAAGCGCCCTAGACCCTGCTCCCAAACCATTTGTATAATCCAAGTATGGCTTTGTTCCCTTAATTTCTGGTAGGTATGTCAATGAGCAGAATTCTTTTAATTGCATTGAGGCCAGTAGGTCTAAGAAGGTATATCTACTGGTTTAAGCCAGTTCCGTTCAGTCAAAATGATGATTTTCTTGCCAGTGCTGTGGTATAATATGTATTACGTGATAAATAAATATTGTGTAGGTTACTTTATCAACCCCCACAAAGGAATTGTTGTTAGAAATGTATTTATTTCTCTTAGTTATAAAAGTTTGATATTTTAATTAATGCTATTATATTAATGCATTTTATGATTTATGTATCTGTGGTCGCGTTATCTATAATGAACCAATATAAACACATTTTTCGGTTAAAGAAAAAGTGAAAAGCACAACTAAAGCTAAATGTGCCAGTTCTAGTAGTCAATGCCAAAACTTCCTGTAGGGGCTTTCTTTGCCATCAAGAGGCTTGTAATGAAGTGATATGCCACTGGGAAGGTAAAGGGATGTTATCTCTCCTAGATAATGAACAGAGGTTTCTAAGATTCTCTAAGAATCCTGGATACTAAAAACTGACCTGCTCTGGAGAACTGCTGTTTTGTCGACATTGTTACAATGCTGCTCTAGTTTAAATAAATTATATCACAGTGCCCAGTAAAGTTTCAATGAAGTGAATACTAAAAGAATGATTGTGTGTGTGTTTTGTGTGTGTGTGTGTGTGTGTGTGTGTGATGTGTGTGTGTGATGTGTGTGTGTGTGTGTGTGTGTGTGTGTGTGTGTGTGTGTGTGTGTGTGTGTGTGTGTGTGTGTGTGTGTGTAACATAGCATTGAAACCTGACCAAGTTCATTAATTTGACTACATAGTACATTTATACTTATTTATTTATTGATTCTTTATTTCTTATGCTCTGTGTGTATCGGGCTTACGAAATTGTTACAGGATTTGAAAGTTGAGAATGTCTGTAAGAGAGAAAGGAGTTTAGAGATGAAATATGCCTGGAATTTAGTGCTGCTTTAATTTGACTTTTGCAGAGGAGAGCAAGTCTTTTTGGTTGTCACTTCATGCTACAGTGACTACTGTACTCTACTTGAATACATTGGTGTGTGCATCCACTTTGTTGTCAAATTATCAGTAAGTCATGCTGCTGTAAGTTGATTCCCATGAATTCTGTTCTAGACCAATATGGCGGAGATTTGTGGCCTGAGTTTGGTCTCAAGAATTCACAACGATCATTGTGAACATTCCTCCAGGTGTACTTTCTAGTGCAGGTGAAATTCAGGATGATTCTCTATGGCATGCTTGGAGAGTGCATTGAACGTTATGGAACAGTTGTGTAACATGCCTCTAGAAAGGACACACGGGAACCTCACCTAAATATGAACGGCAATGACTTGTTGCAAACCGCATGATTGTGAAATACATGCTGTTGACAACCGCCATTTTTGAACAGGTTATGTTCATTGACTTTAGCTATTTCTCTAAAACTCCACTCTCATTTCTGTAATGATTTGTATCCATGAACTTGATTATATATTTATGCTCTATTGACTGCTGATGTCTACTCCAGGATAAAATGAATGGTTGCATAGCGTTAATCAAACATTTTTGTGAAGTGACGTAAATGTCTTTGATTATATTCATATGTGGTATATTTGATTGTTGATTTTATAAATTTATTATTAAATTTATTGACCTTCTTACACATATTGGTAACCATATGTCTGAAAGACACTGGGTGGAAGGGGGCCCACTAAATATAGATTAAAGACGGATTTGTTTAGTTAGAAGTTTATCACCTACTGAAATATTGTGTGGCGGTAAATATTTGTCTTTAATGTTGTGGAAGAGAGAAAACGTTTACAGCACCTGCATATCCGCCAAGTGAGAGAGACGAATGGTGTCTGTTGGAGAATTATTAATAACATAAATTAAAATTTTCATCAATTGTAATTAGTTAAGGGTGGTTAGTTAGTAATAATAATAAAAGCCATTAACTAGGTGGCGTTGGCATCACACTACTACTACTACTACTACTATTTTTCTGGTACCTCTACTCTAATATGCTTTCTACTAATTACCAATACAACAACAACTCCCACTACTACTATTAATAATTATAACCACAAAATCAACCAAACCTGCAAAGAACAACCAGTAAACGGAAGAATAGCAAATACTAACATTACCAATCTTTAGACAGTACAAGAACAAACGCAACAGTTGTCATGAATTACTAAAAGGATACAAAACACTTCAGAACGCAACACATTTCTGCAAGTTTTAGAAATTAAAAGAACTTAATAAAAGACTCGCGTAAGAGACCAAAAGAGGAAACTAAAATTTTGATATTTTATGACCAGTTAGCGACTCGGCGTGTTGAAAACAAAAACTTCTTTTATTGAACCTGTGGGAGGTATCGATTTTGGGAATGTTTCATTTAATCTTACCATGGAGACTGCAAGCGGGGAGTGCTGTCTGTGATAAGGGCCTAGTGCAGACTGGTGCCCGACCATAAACAACAACCGTCAGATCTCCGTTCAATCAATAGTCTTCAAAGATAGGTATTTTTGAAATCAATTATCAGCAATACATAAATATCCGTAAAATAAATTATCTGTGAATATAAGTATCCCAAAAATAAAATTACCAATAAAATTTAAAAAATCCTAAAATCATTTATCCACAAAGTGTACTCAAAATCGATTATCCATAAAAATATCCAAAAAATAAGTTATCCATAAAGATAAGTGTAGTCTAAATCTATTAACAGTGATTCCATCACCCAACACCCCAACTAATAATGAATTATTTTTAAATGGATTAGCGCAACATATGTATATCTGTATCTCTTTTGTTTACTCTTCGCTATCGAGAAGATGAAAGTGCAAAAGTTGTACTTTTGCTCAGCAAGCTCTTTAATAACCTTCTCTAAGTCTTAATCCTTAAAAAGCCGTTTCCTGTCTAAAAAAAAAAAAAGAAGAAGAAGAAGAAGAAGAAGATAAGAAACCAATAAATGTCGATTTTGTATAATTTTACTTAAATCTTACTTTATAAATTTTCTAAAGCATCAATGATGTAAAGAAAATGAAAATTATTGATTTTTAAAAAATTCATTAATTCTGGCGCATTTCTCTTTAATACAGATACGATACTTTACATATTAATACAGAACACTTTCTAAACAATCTAAATTGAGATGGAGTATGGAAACTCAACTAGAAAAACCTAGTATTAGTACCTTAATCGAGAGTTATGTCCCTTTTTCTACATTAATTAATCACCAGTTACCATTTACGTTGACGGAAAGGGTGTCGCTGTCTCATAACGTACTGGGAATAACGGCAAGGTAACAGATTTTGAAACTTTTCATAGCTACAATGTGACTTATGATTAATAAAAGTACGGGTAATAAATATCATAAATACATAATCTCTTTATAACGATTGTTACTCTCAGTAGTTTATTACGTCATGACAGAACTTTTCAAATTTGGTGTTGAATTCCTTTACTTATAATGCGTGCGTGCGTGGTCGAGTGGGTATGTATGTCAAATATGGGAAGGAGAGAGGGAGTTTTGATCAGCATTAGTCGCGATTTCATTTAGATTTTTCACTGTCAATAATTTGTTTATTATTTTTGTTTAGTGGTGAGGAAGCGTCATAGAAATTATTGCTGCGCGCACGTTTCAAGTGAACCGTGAAGGATCTTTGTTTATCATCTGATATCAAAAGACGTTTTTATGGTCTCATATTTTCACAGTAGATCAGAAAAGGGTGACGTTCTAGTTCCATGTCAATCCAGTTGAAATAGAGATTAATGGTTCATTTTGTCAACAATCTAGAGATTAACGGTACATTTTGTCAACAAACTAGAGATTAACAGTACATCGTTAACAGAAACATCATCGTTAACAGAAAGATAAAGATGTAAACCACGACAAAGAGACAACACTTATACAATTCTGAAGGAAAACATTTTCGGAAGATGGCTGTTAAACAGTTTGCTCTATTGGCAGTTGATATAGGTTATAAAGCAACTCTCTCAATCCAGGCCCAAACAACAAGCACAGTTGTGTGTCAATACTATGTCATTGTTCTCATCAACAACAAAAACAACAACAAAAAATCTTCGTCGTCCATCATCCAGATAAAGGTATTTCTTTACACGTGCATTCAAAAGGTGTTTTGAATGTATAAGTCCTGTTTACGGTATGGTTGAGAACCAGAACAGCAAATAACTCGAAAACAACCAAATGCATTACGGGCTGGGACGAAATGTGGCAAAGATTTTTAAGTTCAAATAGCGGCGTCTTAAGAACTATCCATGACGAGGCTCGCAGGTTGTGAAGGTCACAAGATGAAAGATAAACCAATGACGTGTCTCAAGTGACGTCACAGAGAAGTCTGGTTAGAGCGTCTTGACTTTGTCTGAAAACAAAACACCGAAATTGGAAAATTCTAGCCACGAAATCAATTTGCTTTTGTTTAATTTACTCCTGATTATGTTTTGCTTCTTCTGAATTCTCTCTTCTTTTTTTTTCAGATTTTTTTATTTTACAGTTTTCCTTTAAAGACGTATTTCTCGATTTACTGATAGCACAGAATGGTTACAAAGTGGGTAGGGTGGCGATGGAGAAAATTAATTTCCGCTGCAGGTCGACCTTCAGAAAGGCGAACGACTAAGAAGGCGGGGGGGGGGGGGGGGAGAGAAAAAATAAAGAAAAAAGTGAAGGAAGAAAGATAAATTAGAGAAAGAAATGAGGGAGAAACATAAGAAAGGAAGATAAAAAGAGAATGAAGAAAGAGGGGAGGTAGTGACAACGAAGATAAAGAGAGAGAGAGAGAGACTGAAAAGAGAATGTGACGGAAGAAAGATTAGAGAAAGAAAAGAGAGAAAAATTATAAGACATAAAGTCAAGGAAGTCAGAAATTAGAAGAAAAAAAATGAGTGGGTAGAGAGAGAAAGACAACAAGATGACGGCTAGGAGACAAAGCATGAAGTAAGAAGATAGAAAGAAAAAGCAAATGGCGGCAGAGAAAGAAAGAGGAAAGGCAAGAAATGTTAGACAACTATTGCTCTTTAAGCGTGTGTGCTTGTTTATACACATGTGTGTGTGTGTGTGTGTGTGTGTGTGTGTGTGTGTGTGTGTGTGTGTGTGTGTGTGTGTGTGTGTGTATGTGTCTGTAAGCACTTGTGATTGTGAGTAAACGAGTGATAGTGATCTGTGTGGGTGTGTGAGAGAATACGCGCTTTTGCGCTGTAGATATTTGGGAAAGTGCAGTCCTACAGATCCGACATTTTAGTTACCAGTACAAGAGCGCCATCTTGCGACTGCTTATTGATTTCTTCAAATCCCTTCGCTGTGTCGCGTAGGAGTGTTATTGGGTTTGATTCTCGCCATCCCTTGAGTACCTTTTATCAAAAAGTAATGCGAGCGAGACTCGGTATACAGTGTTCAGTGTATGTGGCGTGTTCACAGGTGCGTCTAATGAGCGAGCTTATGACTGTGTGCAATGTCGTTAATGTAAATAGAGTTGCTAGCAGAGTTAATGGGTGTGTGGGTGGGTGCGGGTTTTGTACATTGTACTTTTTAAACTACAGAGAGAGAATGTCTATGATTATTGTACAATGCTGAGTGCGTGTAGTGTGTGCGTGTGTGCGTGTGTGTGTGCGTGCGTGCGCGCGCGTGTGAGATTACACTAACGTAAATGCGTGCGTACATTATTGTAAAATATTATTAATTTACTTCGTGTTACTGTGAATGCGTGTTTCTGTGAGACAATGAATAAGTGTGCCCATTAGTATAAATATTATAATTACTTTAGGTTAAAATGTGTATTTGTGCTTTTAATGTTATCAACAGTATAAATGATATTCAATACTTTAAAACTAAGTTTACATGGTTCACTACAAACAATTGAGACATTTACATGGTTCTTTACAAATACGCGTTGCATTACGAAAGATCAGAAAATGCTTGGTAGGAATTCAAGTCCTGGAGTCTGTAAGCGGTTCCATTGCTCTTCGGCAATTCGCTCGGTTCACCAAGACTTGCGAGCTGATTCCAACTTTCTCGCATATTTATTTCTGCCAAGGATTTGAAAAATAATTATTATTATCTTCTTGTTTTCTAACTATACCCAACACTTCCACCATACATATGAGGAAAGGGTCGGGGTGGAGGCGGGAGGGGGGGGGATAAAGAGCAATTGGCTTAAATGTTTACTGCAACAATTACGTTTTGACGCAAGGAGAGTCAAATTGGCAAAGCATCACTTTTCAGTGAGCACTTTTATTCTTGGGTAAAAGAATTTCTGTTTATACCGTAAAATTGATTCTGGGATAGTCAGGAATACTAAAGAGATCGATGGTGCTGTTCAGTGCTTTTTTTCTTTTCTGTACAATGTATTTCTTTCATGGTGAAATTAAAAAAATTAACGTGGAAGTAAGCAGAAGCTATTGGTGTCCCTGGGGAGACAACTCTGCTACTGTATGCTCCTGGAGAGAGTTTGTTGCAGTTATTTATTCTTTAATAATTTCCATATCAACTCCCAACTGACGTCTTGGATTATATAATCATTTGCATACGTATTTCTCGCCCAACTTTCGATTTGACAACCGTTCCCAGACGCCAGTAATGACGACAGCGAAATGATGACAACGCCTCAAAACTGGAAAGCAGAGAAGACGAAAGTGCAAATGTTCTCCCAACGGTCATTTGTCTGCCCTGGACGTGTATCCCTTACGGTACACACACGTCACACTTAATAACAAAGATCTGCTTTCAATCAGTGGGCGTTTGGCCAATTATATAATTACAGGACTTGAGGCCTTTGGCTCAACTGCTGTGTGTTGAATCGAGAGCTGTTAGAATGTAGTGTTTACTCTTTAAAGGTCAAGTCTAAAGATAAATTATGTTTACTTACCTTAAGATATACTCTTGCTTGATCTCTTTAAAGGTCAAGTCTAAAGATAAATTATGTTTACTTACCTTAAGACATACTCTTGCTTGATCTGTGCTCTAAGCTAAATGAAAGTACTTTTAGAGTTCACTTTGAAATATTCAGTGTTCTCTTATAAATTCATTTATAGTTTGCTCATAGGAACGAACCAAATTACTACTACAGTGCTATAGGATTCATAACGAACTTTCTCTTATAAAAGTACATGGTCGTGATTATGAACTATAAACATTTATAAACTCTAATTGTAACTGTTGAACTATTCGCTATGTGTAACCATGCTGTCTTATGTTATTTATTGTTGAATACATTTAATATTTGATACATAGACAACTCGTGTGTTAGAGCGACTCATTTATTATTTTTTGTAGTCTTTCACTTGTTAATCTGCCTGGTTGTATATATATATATATATATCAGGGGGCTCAGAGCTATCTCTGGTACTATCACTCTACTATGCCACCTTACCTATCTCACATCTTTTTAACACCTGTGGCTACCCTGATGTGTTTTGTGGATTAGCCTAAGGTTACGGGTGGAGAATTAACATCTTGCCTGTCTCTCAGCACATCGTCACAAATATAAAGAACTGTATAGGAGATTATATTACTCTATGATTAACACCTGTGCAGTGTTTACATTGAAAGAGATCGAGTCAGTTATTTATCAGCAATTTTAGTTACTGCTGTATTTAATCTATGATTTGTCAATAACAAAGCAATTTGTAGATAGACACGAATTACCTAGATTCTGATGTACTCAAGTGATAAGTAGTCTTTTAAGTTGTATTGATAAATTATTTGTTTATTTTATTCTTAAATAAATTGTTCATTTATTTCTAACCCACCCACCCCGTGCACTTCCTATAGTCATAATGAAATTTCGTCAGTTCACTGGTGGGTGCGGGTGGGTGGGGCTTATGATGATTGTGAGGTGGTAAAGTGAGTCATTATCAAAAGTCAGTGTCTGAAGTCATTGTCTGGAATCAATGTATGAAGTCAATGTCTGGATGGTCTGTTCGAGATCCAGTTTTGTACTCTCCCTTGCAGTTAAGAGTTAATGTTACTGACAGACGGAGCCCAGCAAATGACATTTGGGCTACTTCAATCAAGAATATTGGATATACCCCCAAAGTCTCCCCCGTCAAGAAGTTAATAAAAATGATTGAATGTACCTCTAAATAACACCAGAGTTCTTTTCACGAAAATGTTTCTTATTTTCCCCTCCCCGCATATTTTACTCTATTCCACGTTTTAAAAGTAATTTTAATTGAACAATTTTTGGCAACGCTGATTTCTGGAAAAAGTATCGACAATACACTTTCAGGTAATGGGCTAAAATTATACCTGCATGAAAGGCTGTAGCAACGCTCTCTAGGTGATCTGCAAGAAATCTGGCACTGCGTATGTGGTAGTAAACGCTTTAACAAACACAAATTAGCAAGAACTTCAAAATTGGCTTCTAGAACTGGGTTTTCATTTGAAATTTTTGTTACTGTGTGTATGTACATATGTGTGTATGCATGTGTGTGTGTGTGTGTGTGTGTGTGTGTATGTGTGTGTTTTGTTGTTGTTGTTGCTGCTGCTGTGTAGTTAAGTTGTATTTTGTCATGCTTGTTTGTTTGAGTTGCATTTAATTTTTTTGTTTGTTTGAGCTGCTTTTAATCTTTTGTTTCTTTATTTTACTTTTCTTTTTCTTTTCATTTTTTTTTTTTTTTTTGGGGGGGGTGTTTATGTTTGTTAGAAGGATTTTTTTTGTCTCTTTAAACCAAGTTATATGTTTAGATGGTGCTTTTACTGACTTAAATCAAAGGAACATTTTTGTGTGTGTGGTCAATTATGAAACCCCAGTTATTGTCAGAAGTGTTGCCTCAGAACCGCAATAAAGACATAAAGGGAAAAAAATCCTATCTCACTTCATACGGAACAAAGTCTTATGCAAATGAAGAACTTCGCTTAAAATCTAATCACAGGCCATGAGTTCCCCAATCCTTGTCAAATGAAAGCCAATTATGTCTTGTATCTACAATTCTAGAAGTGATGAGTCGAACTAAATGACGTCATTCTTGCGTAATAGCTATTTGGAGCCACAACGCCCAAAATAGTATTTTGACGTCGTACAGTCTAAAATAACTGGTTCACAAATCTGATCCGTCAGTCAAGCGAAGACCATACAAACGCCAAACATTTTTTCTAGTTGTTCTTTAAATAGACTATTTTAAGCGACAATTTTAACAATAAATCTCTTTCTTTCTGTTCTGTTATACTATTCAAATTATTATATTTTTATTTTTCAAATTCATAGTATCGAAGTGACTCAGATAGATTATACAAGTGTAAACTTCACCTTAAAACAATATTTACACCAGCCAGAAGATAGGACAATCTGTCGGAATGTGTGTGTGTGTGTGTGTGTGTGTGTGTGTGTGTGT